>JAJIRX010000159.1:0-217362 GCA_023853785.1 Psilocybe azurescens | reverse complement strand
AATTAATCACACAACATGGTAATAAATATTTTGAGCAACTTAGTGGGCTCGCAATGGGGTAGCCGATTCACTGGACCTCGCCAACCTTTACGGTACCCACTTTGAGAAGAACTTCGAATATTTTAAACCATCCCGGCGTGGTCTTCTACGGAAGATACATCGACGATTGTCTAGGCATCGTTTATGCAGAATCAGCTAACGACGCTCTCAATTTACTTGAGAATTCAATTCGTTTTGATGGATGTGTGATTGAATGGGCTGTTTCCGACACTGGATGTCAATTTCTCGACAGCTTCCTCTTTACAAAGTCTGGAAAACTTTGCTGGAAGCCGTATGTCAAGGCCGGAAACAATCGAGAACGAGTTCCATGGATATCGCATCACCCAATGGAGCTCAAAAGAGGCGTCTACATTGGGAGCTATCCCGGTTAGCCGTGTTATGTAGTTCAAAGGATATCTACATAGAGGCAATTAGAGACCTTAACGCTCTCTATATCACGCTGGCTATCCCGAAAAACTAGTCATGTCCTGGTGTAAGAAAAACATACAAGAACGTTGGGAAAAGCGGTTCGTATCGCGAGCGCAGAGCACGGCGAAAGTGTTCTTGTACTTAAAACCAGATACGACGAAGTATGGAATTGGTTCTCAGCTGCCGAACTTGGTAAAGCTGTTGCAGTACTGGTCAGAGTGGTATACCAGCGCTGAGAAAGGAGAATTTAGTATCTCCGCATCCAGACCCTTTATCAAACCTAGTGATGATGAGGTGCATGGACTCGATGATGTTAAGCCGGACCTGTTCGCAGTGATTCCGGTTGACGGAGAAGATATGTACGTACCAGACCTACGGAAGATAGGACTACTCGGAAGTCGTTGGATTGTGTCCCGGAAACGCAACACAAATCTCTTGACCTTGCAAATGTATGGAAGAAAACAGTTTTCGTAAACTGGATGAAAACATCGCCGAACAAGGTGGTGTCGTTCCTTTGATTCAAGACGTTAATGAAGATCATCACTCTGATTCAGTAAAAGCTATTGAACAGAAAATTGCCGCTGACGACAGCGACAACGAGATAATACTACATCGACGATCACGGTCTCCAGACCGGGAACATCCAGAATTCGGCAGAAGCTCAAAGCGAATAATCGATGAAATAATTACTAGCGACTTTGTCGCGATACGCTACCCCAAACCCCAAACCGTATGTAATTATTAAATGCTACAGAGTGACTCACATCAACTCACAAGCACACTTTGATTCGTAATAGCCAAACCCAAACCCAACCCAACCCAAACCCAAACCGAACTTACCCAAACAGGTAATACTAACAGTTACCTTATTAGGGAAGGATATTGCTATTCGCATCGACGGTCGGGTGTCGAAACGTCTCGATCGAGTATCTCGGATCTTACCGAAAACGAAGCACCGCTGGTTTAGTAAGCAAAGCCCAACACCTAGGTTAGTAAGCTGCGCCCGAAAACGACGCATCGCCGGATTAGTAGGTTCGAACCCAGAGACTTGGCCTTGTACAAAGTAGGTCGGCCCGGGCCCGGTTTTCTTCGGATTACTGGATAGCGTTAGCGATATGAATAGACTGCTATTATTGCAGAAGTCTATGGTCTATTCTCGACCAGGTTGGTAAGCTATTACTCGAATATGACTAACGTTTTAGTCAGAATGCTAGATCGGAGCAACTCTAGCTCTACGATTCATAATCAAAGTGACTCGATAACTAATCATCCACGATATTATTGGAAACGAGCTTAATCAGCTCTATTGTAATTAGTCAGTAAGACCTCTGACGTTCCCGTTTTAGTACGAGAAAGATTACAAAGGTAATACAAAACGATTAGGAATCGATAGTCGATTCGCTAAGAATAGGCGCTTAGCTTAGTAAACACGCGCTTATTTTAGGAGCATATAGTAATATTCCTTACGTACGATAGCTACTGATGAGTCTATAAAGACGAAATGGCTACTTTGGATCCCCCTCCAAAGTCATTTAGCCTGTACGCCCCACACTCATAGTGTAACACACAGCTTTTTGCATTGATTTGCGCCCCCTCACCCCAAACCCCTTCATATCTCGGTATCATTATGCGATCAGATTAATGTCTATTCACGACGTCATGCATCAACAGTTAATCTCCCTGTCGCCCATTCCCCACCATCTCCGTCACCAGCCTGTGCTTCACCATCTTTAGCCCACGCACATATCCTCACCCACGCCCAACGCCCCTCGAAGAACTGCACATGCAGCTCGGCCTCCGGCACACCCTGCATCTTCGAGAAGCCCTTCATTGGAATGGCAAGGAGCGCATGTTGAACTTCTAACCCTCCAATGCGGTCTCTGCTCTGGGCGGACGAGAGTATGCTGTTGAAAGCCGGGAACATGTGGTTGGAGTCGTCGTCATTAGCGGAACATGTGTCTTCGTACTCCTCGACAAGGGGGAAGTGACCGAAGTGACTCGAGCTCTGAGCACCGGAAATGCAGATTCCAGACTCACGACGATACTTCAAATCCGAGTTCAAAGTTGCAGTCGAAGCCAATGTCGAAGGTGCAGTCGTGAAGTCATCATCATCATTATATTATCTTCCTCAATAATAACAGGCGCACGAGGACCAGACGTCGGTGTCGGACACATCGACCTGCTTGCAGCTGGCGAGGACGCTGCAGAGGCAGTGGCATGCCCTACCTCACCTCTATACCACTTCTTGACGTCGTACATGACCGTGCAGTAGAGGCACACGAATACTTTGAGGTCTGAGGCCGCGATGCGCTCGCGTTGCAGCGAGTGCAAGTAGGAGTGGGCATTGGACGAAGACGATGAGGACGAGGGACGTGAGGGAGAGGAAGAAGAGGGCATAACCGCGAGGGTTGTAGGGATATGGGAAGGCTTTGGCTTGAGCGTGCGGTTCCTCAACCTCGTCTGGCCTTTCTTACTCATACCACCAGAAGTTTCCTCACCCGATCGTAAAGTTTCCTGTTATTAAATCCCACACAGCACATACTGACTCTCGTATCACAAGGTCCCGTTCAACCAAAAGATACTATGGACAGCGGTAACACTCCTTATCTTCCTGGTGTGCTCACAAGTGCCCCGTACAGTATCATGTCCTCCGACACCTCCGACATGCGCTACTGGATGAGCGTCGTCCTTGCCTCTAATCGTGGAATGCTTAGGGAACCCGGAATCACACCTGTTATCATTTCAGGAATGATCATGCAGCTTTGGAGGGTGCCATCCTTTTGATGTGGGTTTCAGTCCTAAGGAGGATTGGGCATTGTTCGGTGCTACTCAGAAATGTGAGTGTCGTGTCATCTTTCGTGTACATTCCAACCTTCCTCCATCCACACCCGTCTACTTTTCTCCAATCTCTTCACCATCCATATAAACACATGCGCGAAGAGGGACACATACTGACCAAAATTTCGCAGTGTTCGTTCTTATTATCGCGCTCGGCCAAGCCACGGTCTACGTGCTCACAGGGCTCAAGGCCAGCCGTCCGACCTTGGGGCCGGGGTCTGCCTCTTGCTCGTCATCCAGCTCATCGCCACTGCGCTCATTGTCATCCTCCTGGACGAGCTCCTTCAGAAGGGGTACGGCCTCGCGTCGGCCATCATCTTGTTCATCGTGACCAACATCTGTGAGTTGATTGTGTGGAAGACGTTCTCGCCTACCACTTCAAGTCAAGTTGGTGGAAGAGGAAGTACTGGGATGAGGCTAGCATCAGGTTCACTGAGTGGGGAAGGTGCAGAGTGATGAGGATTATGAGCTGGATTCTCAGCTGTGAGATGGCTTGTGAATGTCTTGCGAAGATGACGTACTTCCTTGTGTTATTCCCGACGTGTCTTGTTCATGACACTCCTTGCATTCAGCGATGCATGACGCAGAGGTCCCGTCAGGACGTTTCGACGTCCGCCGAACTCACATCTGCTTTCTTACCTCGCCGTCCCATCGACTCATACCCACTGACGTGATAAAACATCGGCCTCGATTATTGTCTCTGGTCTGTGCGCGTACTGTCGCTCCGCTACGAAGATTTTACCCCAATGTATCGTATTGATTTCTAGCAAACTGTGCATTCTTATATCGCCCCTGGTTCTATCAAACGCCTGAATGGTCAGAAAAGGACCTTGCCTCGTGGTTATTGGATCATGGGCTTTGCCCTGCAACGACATATCAATTGCCTGAAAACAATGCATTCGCGCGGCTTCTGTCAGCATTACACACCGGCATTGAGTTGATTGGAGGGCACAGCTGACTAGCGATGGGGTATAGGATGGGCTTTAAGGCGTGGGACGGGTTATTAATGTCCGCCAAAGATGACATATGTCGCATGGTACGTTTCTTGTGTTATTCCTGATATCTCTTGCTGACATCACATCTTCCATTCAGTGTTCAGCGACTCGTGAAATAGAGGGCCTGTCGCGACGTTTCGACATCCGCTGAACTCACATCCTGCCTCCTTAACTCGCCATTCCCACCTTCGATGCGACATGTATGTCAGGCCAAGCTCTAAACCATACTCTAGGCGCAATTCAAACCCCAACACAATATATCTCCTTCCTGCACGCCACAAACTCGTTCGGACTGCCATTAGGGTTCAAACGTTCATCGTCCATTGCTATCAAACTATCTCGCAAGTGTTGACGCAATGTATTGTCTTCCGCAAACCGTGGAACGTCCAACCTGACCTATCGTTCTCCAGCCAGACGTGATTATCCACACCATTCTATGGATTATTGCTTCTTTATTGACAAAGATCAAGTCGGGACAGCCTTACGTTCATGAAAGATGATTCTCTCAAGTCTTTCGGTAAGTCCCAGAGCTAAACTCGTTCGCTGGGTTATGCTGACACCAATGAGTAGAGAATGGATGTCAACATGCTTTAGGATTAGGGTTACAACGACAAAGGTATTTGTGCATCTTGTCATTCATTCTTGTGGTAAACTGACTTGTAAATTCTCGCAGAGCGTGTGGTATGGCACCCGAAAACTTTTGTAGCACGGTGGATCGATGCTGTGGAGGATAAGCATTGTTAGAGAGGCTGAGACTGAGACGATAGTTAGGTACGGACTGCGATGCGGCCGTAGATAGACCGTTTACTCCCTCTATTACCCTTCGGGGGGTTAACCTCTGGAGAAATATTAACAAAAATATTTTAGAACAGTTAAACTACTCGTGTATAAATGGATTTCATTATCTTTACAACAACGAGCGAGACAAAATCCGACAGAAAGTGCATCAGTTACATCATATACGCCTGCATGATAGACACGAATGGAGAAAAATTAAGACGTACCTCGCTCATACCCGAGTACATCTCCTGCATCGAAGGCTTCCCCTCTTTGTCTTCAGTGTAATTTCGAGCACCCATTTGCAAACCGCTCCTTGAGCTTCTTCCCAAGTAAAGCACCCATTAACGATGTTGCATACATCGAACCGACGCCACCAATGCCCCACGCGGAGGACAGTGTGGTGTTGATAAACGGGAAGATCCAGTGGTTCGTGTCTTCGTCCTCTTCGACGAGGAGAAGCCTGGAAAATGGTCAAACCGACTCTGCTTGACATTGCGTGCTTGTGCCGAGCGCGGGGGATGTTAAGGTGTCAATGGATGTCAACGGATAGTCAATGGATATGGAATGTTTACCTCAATGTATGTGTTACCAAATTTTGCCTGACTGTGTGCTTCCATAGGCCCAAGTACACCAGTTTTACAGAATAGTCATGGTCTAGAATTACTAGAACGAGAAAGGAGAAATGATGGGAAATGATGATCGGTGAAGCTGCCTGCCAAAGACGATGCCACACACCGAGTTAAAACTCACAAGACCGTCTGATTTTCACAACACCTTGCAGATAATTCCAAAAGAAACATTTAAAATGACCGCTATCGAGATATTGTTATCTAGAATGGAAGAAGACAATGTATTTTTGTGCGGAGGGGAGGAATAGTGCGGAAATTCTTCAACATACATGTAAGAATACACACACATAATGGGCTGTACATTGCACGCAGCACGGACCGAGATTCAGATACTCCTCTTTGAGTCTCCTCTTCAACCTTGCCTCAATATTCATATCGCATGCATCGAGTTTTTGGTGCGTCCTCCAACAAATTCTACTCTACGGGCCGTCTGTCCTGAAAGGGGGCATTGTTACCTCACAGAGCACAGGCACGGCAAGATGGTGGGAGGCCAGTGGTGGTATTAGTATGTGCGTGAGTGTGGGTGGAATAATGATGACGATGTCCAGATCGTGGGTGCGGCGCATAGTGCGTGGGTAGGTAAGGGATATATGGTAAGCGTACAGAGCTCCACCCCACAATTCGAGTCCAAAATCCGGAACAGAGGAGATCTGTAGTGGTGATGATGTTATGAGGTTGGGGTAAGGGCGGGTACCACTTCAAGAGTGTGAGGATATTAGGGCCCCCTCAGTAGTCGGCGTTGGGGTTGTTGAGACATCAAGACATCATTGACGTTGCAGTCTTGATCATTTCAGTTATTTAATTAGGCGAGGTCAAATTCTTGTTGTTTTTGTATGAACTAAGGAACCCCAGGCATTTGACGAGAATTCATACAAGGACGACCACAAAAGAGATTACAAACCATCAAGCAAATGATAAAAAGGCTTGATTCTTGGACAGAAGGGACTTGCACCTGAAAGCGAAAGAGAGCAGTTAATAAAAGAGAAAAGAGACCACAAAGGAGAAAGGCAAATGACAAGAAACTCCAAGGGGTGGCATGAGATTTGATGCAGGAAAAGGGGCCGGTAATCTAATACACACCGTACTTATACAAAAATCGACTCATACGCAAACCAAGGCGGAGGACGGAAGATGCGAGACAAAGGAAATTATATTGGAACCTGGTTCTGAATCCAGTCCGACTTGGATGGTAGGTTTCGACATATGCCGCTTTACTTCGTATGTTATTTGGTGGATTTTAGTATAAAAGAAAGTAGGGAAGAAGCACAGATATACGATGTGGGCAGCACGAGCATTGGAATGGTGCTGTGGGGACAAGCGAGAGCGGCAGACGAGGCGAGTCGGATAGGACGGGCCGCTCTGACTACAAAGAGAGCATGCTGTGTTTGCTTGTATTGACGTGGCCACTGCCTTATCTTTTATCTTTGCGACTTGTCACGCCCGGTATGCGATCAGATCGATGTCAATTCACGACGTCACGCGTCAACGGGCAACCTCCCTGTCGGCCAACCTCCACCATCTCTGCCACCTTGGTTTCTATTTTGCCAAACCCCAAGTCTGAACCGCAACGCAACCACCAGGCTGTGCCTCACTATCCTCAGCCAACGCACACTTCATCAGCCACACCCACTACGCGACCCCTCGAAGAACTGCACATCGAGCACCGCCTCTGGCACACCCTGCATCCTCAAGAAGCTCTTCAATCGTGCCATCTCGGCTCTGTACCACTGCTGGACGCCGTACATGATCGTGCAGTAGAGGTACACGGGCACTTTGAGGTCCGAGGACGCTATGCGCTGGCAGTGCAGCGGATGCGAAAAGGAGTGGGCCTTTGACGAAGATGACGGCGACGAGGGACGTGAGGGAGAGGAGGGAGAGGGCTTAACCGCCGCAGGCATAGGGATGCGCTAGGTCTTGGACTTGAGCGTTCGGTTCCTCAACCTCGTCCGGCCTTTCTTATCCATAGAGAACTACCAAAAGTTTCCTCACCCGATCGCAAAGTATATTTCCTTTCGTTACACCCCTCACAACACGTACTGATCTTGGTATCGCAAGGTCTGATTCAACTAAAAGGTACTATGAACGGAAATAACACTCCTTATCTTCCTGGTATGCTCCCAAGTGCCCCTGTACAGTATTATGTCCTCCGACTCGTCCGACCCGCTCTACTGGATCCGCGTCATCCTCACATCTAACCGTGGAACGCTTATGGAATTCGATGCTCAAAAACGTGAGTTTCGTCTTGTGTCGTCTATATTCCAACCGTCCTCCATCCGCACCCTTCTCTTTTTCTGCAATCTCTTCATCCATATATGCACACGCGCGAAGAAGCACACATACTGACTAAATTTTTGCAGTCTTCGCTCTGATCATCGCACTCGGTCAAGCCACTGTCTACGTCCACACAGGCTCTACGCCCACCCATCGGATCTCGGCGCCGGCGTCTGCCTCTTCATCGCGATCAACCTCTTCATCGCGACCAACATCTGCGAGGCGATCGTCTGGAAGGCGTTCTCGCCTGCTACTGTGAACATCGGGCGCAGGAGCGAGTTCGAATCCGCGCTCGTCGTGCTGTTCCGTCTGCTCATCACATGGCACGATATAAGTCGCGTGCTGCGGGAAGCGTTCTGGAGGGAGCGGCTCCTAAATGTGATGTCGCTGATCTCGACGGTCGTTATTTTCGCAGTAGTGGTCTACTAGCAGGGCTTTAGGATTGAGACCCCGGTGAAGAGCAATCGGTTCAGGGGACAGCGGGGGACGTACCCGATCAAGCTATTCTATACGGGCAATATGTTGATTGTGTCGCAGAAGCTGGTGACTCTGTTCGCGCGGAACTTGTTGGTTAAGGTTTTGGGTGTTGGGGAGGTTAGTTCTGTGTTTTCTTCTGAGGATGTTGGCATTTTGGCTGACATGTTTTCACTGTTCTCTTACTACTTGTCCCCGTGCCTTCTCTCAGATCTGCAGCCGCTCTAAGACTCCCACAACTGCAGGCCACAGGCGGGATTGGCATACTAACCCGATCCACACCGCGATCTGCATTATCTTCGTGCTGAGTACGTGTGCGCTGTCCATTAAGACGTGGATTGAGATCTCTGGGAGTGGGCCTCGGGATGTTTCGAAGCAGCTGAAGGATTAGCAAGTGGTGAGATTTTCCTTCTTGCTTATTTGTCGTTTACGTTGGGTTTCCGGTCCCCAATACCACGCCCACGCCCACGCCCACACCACGCCACCTATGTATCCGTCCCTTCTATTCCTTTTATTTTCTGTTCTGCATCTTCCCTCTATTCGTATTTAACATTTCATCCGTACGCTAACTCTCCCCCACCGACCAGGTCATGATTGGCCACCGCGAAGACTCGATGTACAAAGAGCTGAAGCCGCCCTTGATCCCGACCGCGGCCGCATTCGGCGGTATGATCCTCGGCTTGCTCTGTGGCGGCGGGCATTTCTCGTGCGATTGGGAGCGGCACGCGGATCTTGATGGCTGTTACTATTATTTACAGCTGTGAGTTTTGTTTTTTGTGGTCTTTGTTTTTTTCGTGTTTTCGCTTTTTTTCCCCCTCTGTTGGAAAACGTGGTTGCTGATTTGGTTTGGGTATTTCACATGTAGACTAGGAGATCGGCATGCGCGAATCGGGTTTGCCTGAGATGGCTGCATTTGGCGATCTGCTATAAATAACATAATCGAAGTCGACATCGAAATCCGACATCCGACATCTCCTTCTGCACACTCAACTCTACATACACTGTCCACCGCCTTCGCATTTGCCTTCCCGACGCCTTTATTTCACATCTCTCTCCTCTACTCCCCTTCTTCTTCGCTCGTTGAGAGCATATTAAATCGGGCCGTAATTGTAATTGAGGTAGTGGTTAATGCGTGGGGGAGGAGCGGGGTGGGGGGATGGTTGGTGGATGCCGGATGCAGTATAATTATAGTTCCGTCTGTTTGTTCGTTGCCTGTATACAAAGAGTTATGGGTATGCGCCCGGAGCGTAAGGGGGCGTTTGAACCGTTGCTGTTGCGTGAAGGGGAATGACAGTAGGTGGGTGGATGGGAAGTTGGATTGGGATTGGGAGGAATTTTAAAATAACAGACAAGCTGTACATGTCAGCCACAGCCATTTCGAAGCATTGTGCGAGTATGTGGTTACTGGTATGCCACAGCTTTCCCTCTCGTCATCATACCACTCTCATCGTGCTTATCCTGCTGGTCTATGCCACTTACCCTACTTCGTTCTCTATTATCCATCACCCAGGAATCGGCAACATAACTAAATTGTATGACCCCAGCTATAATATACCCCAGCTGCTTTCTCAGTGCTCAGAACTTCAAACAATACACTTTGCTATTGATTGCAGCAAAAACATGAGGAAGACACACATTTGTGTGTCGCTATTATCAACTCGAGTAAGTAATTCCGAGTAGAATGAAGGCGCAGGGAACGTGCAGCTGCCATTCTTGTATATATATATATCTATTCCAAATATGAGTGACTGCGCGGCCTGTGCGATGAATGCGTCATGAAGCAAGACAGACGGAGGCCGCTTATGTAAATAGCGGTTGGTGCTGCTTACGATGAATTACATGTACACTGGGTACTGAAAATAAAGCAATGCAGGGCTCATCGCTTTCAACGACGAAGTGGCGATAAAAAATTCTGAGGTCCGATTAACAGGTAAGCGGCGTTAAGTTTGATC
This sequence comes from Psilocybe azurescens, assembly GCA_023853785.1. NCBI lineage: Eukaryota > Fungi > Basidiomycota > Agaricomycetes > Agaricales > Agrocybaceae > Psilocybe > Psilocybe azurescens. Next base: position 206,955 of record JAJIRX010000159.1, on the reverse strand, counting down.
CTAAAGTAACAAAGAAGCTGCGCATGTTAAGAAAAGCACCAATAAAAATGTCGTGTTGTTTTCGAGTATGCCAAGCTTCATGCACAGCTTTCCCACGTGTTCTCATCATATTTAATTCACTTCCTCTGGAGAGTCACCAGCTAAGCTTTCTTGCCCCAGACCAAGATCTGAGAGACAAACAGCCATCCTCCACGCTCAGTTATAATGGATACCAGTTCCTTATACGGTGTTCCGATAACTGGAGGAATGTTTGACGTGAACCACGACGCTCAATTACCCAAAGGTATGTGGCTCCCTCAGTTTATGTCTATTATCCTCGAATACAATCGGTACATGAGTATAGCCATCAAACGATTGCTGGAGGCAGCATCTCTCGGGGCACTCCATGACTCATACGAGCGATACGACCCTCCCAAATGCCACCCATACACTCGTACCGCCGTCCTTCAAAAGCTCATGGATTGGTTTGTTGGGGAGTTTGGATGGGATAACTTCGTGCTTTGGCTCTATGGCCCGGCAGGTGCAGGCAAATCGGCGATCATACAGACTTTTGCAGAACTATGCGCCCAGAAGAATGGTCTTCTCGCCAGTTTTTTTTTCTCTAGGTCAGATAGCAGGCGAAACGATGAAATGGCTTTTGTCGCGACGTTGGTCTATCAATTATGGTTCCACATTCCTGAATCCCGGCCAATAGTCGAAGCAGCTATCAACAACAACATGACCATCTTTCAGCTCAATGTCGATGCCCAATTTCGCACGTTGTTCCTTGATCCTCTTCTTCAGCTTTCCAGTGCTGGGCGCTTCACATCTGGGACACCGTATCCCAATCTAATCATCATAGATGGTCTCGACGAATGCAAAGGCGCGGAAGTTCAAAACACCATTTTAAACACCATCTCGAATGCATTCCGATGTTATCGCTCTGCTCTCCCCTTCAAGCTTCTCATTTCCAGTCGACCAGAGTATCATCTCACCACATTATTTTCTGTCGACCCTCTCCACAGTCTTACTTTTCGTCTTGCACTCAACGACACAGACCAGACATACGAAGATATCAGGCTATATCTGACATACTTGTTTCGTGACATACGCAATATGCACATCATGCGCGCCCATCTTCCAGATTCATGGCCATCGGAGGAAGACATCGCTGAATTGGTCGCAAAATCGTCAGGTCAATTCATCTATGCAGCCACGGTCATTAAATATGTGTCCTCTCCTCTACATAACCCCCTCAATCGCCTCAAAGTCATTCAAGGCCTCCTTCCGGCCAATTATGACATGCCATATGCGCAACTTGATGCTTTGTATATGAATATTCTTTCTGACGTGGAAGATGTCCAAACAGTCTTGCAAATTCTAGGGGTGGCTATTGTATTGACCCATAATACAGATGATTCCATTGAACCTCTGGTAATCTCTGATTTGGAGAAATTTATGCAACTTACTCCAGGCACTATCCAGCTCCTGCTCAGTAACTTATTGTCCATTGTGGATGCCTCAGATAAAAACAAGCCCATCAAGTTTCTTCATGCCTCGTTCATTGACTTCCTTGTCAATCCAACTCGGTCTCATCAATTTTTCATCCATCCCAGTAGCAGCCATGCAGAAGCTGCCCAATTCTGTATTTCTGCCATTGAATGTAAGCATTTATTGCCCTCTTATAAATTTATTTCTGAATTTCAGTTTATCTCATATATAGCACTGGACATGGTGACACCTCTGCCAAATCTTGCATACCACTCGCTCTTGAAACATCTTCGACTGGCAGGTCCTCTACACAACAACACCACTCTTTGGGAGAAGGTTTTAGAGGTGCCCCATGTTCAGTACTGGACGACTTATGTGCTCACATCTGTATGTCTACTTGTTTTAAAGATATCAGAATCAACATATTTTGACTCCAAATCAAGGAATTTAGGCAAACGGAAGAGCTCTATCTTCACCATCGAGGTATCTTGGATCACAAATTACGTGAATTCCTGGCATTGATTCCCATGAGCCCTTGTCTGGCTTTTTTGGTCTGCAGTCAGTGCCAGCGGGATACTCGAATCCAATCGAGTAGTCACTTTGGAGACATTTCGGGCTCTGTCATACTCACTAGCAGCCGACCCCTTGCCTTCTGTGCCCGGTTTCCTCTTTTCTGCATTATTCGGTCATATCGAAAGGGGCAACGCGTGCCTAACTAGTACCCCATATCTACGGATGGTGACCGAATTTCTAAATGACCCGTCACGAGCAGGACCGCACACTGTAGATCAATCAACGTATACTACAGCTGCGGTATTCGCGGTCGAGTTTGCAGTTAAGGCTTGGGATGGGATAAAGTATATTTTGCCCCACCGAGATGACGACGGACAGTGGGACCTAGTCTGGGATGCTTTTTCATTCGTGTTGTCGAAGGCCCGGTACTCGGCCGACCTACTCGATTTGCTCGGCAAACAGAACCTCACCTTCAATCTAGGAAGACCGGAAACCAAAATACGTCATCGGGTACAGACTTTGTATGGGGCAGTCCGCAACTATTTGCTGGAATTCAAAGGGTCGAATCCTTCGCCGTTCAAAATCATCATCGACTGGACACAATATCCAAATTGCTACAATAGCAATTGTTTTTACGGCCGATGACTTGGATGATGATCGGGACACATGGCGAGTTATTTACGTCGATGAATCCATTCTTCCGAGCGACGAGGATATACAGGAACCTACCGAGCAAAATGATCGGCCATGCGGGAACACATAGTTTGGGCGTACACGTATATTTGGAGGGTGCTGTGGCGTTAACATAAAAGGAAAATGCACAAGCGTAGATACTAGAATGTTCCACTATATGTAATGGTATTTTGACCCTTCAGAAACCAACCGAGTCACTGAGATGGTAGGTTCGAGACAGACATTGAAGCCTATAAACTGAAGAGCAGCCTCCGTTTTAATCGTCTGATTCGCATACACGCGAGCGTACATTCATTTTCACACAGCACGAGCCTCGAATCATTCAGACCGAACCTGCTGGCTGAAGGCTGATACGTTCGGTTCCCTCTTCTCCTCCCTCTCTTCAAAGTCGCCTCAAGATTACTTGTATCACACACGCGAGTGTTTAATCAATGAAACAATATTTTCTTTTTTTTCAAATTCATTGATTAATCGTGAAAGCTAAAAGTATTCAATACCCCAAACTCGTGCTAGCTATGTATGTAGGTATGAATGTATTTTAGCTACAGTAACCAGCACCAGTACGAAAAACGAAAAGCTTGTTTCATTTCCCGTCTCGTCGATTACCTGCCTGCCCGTATGTAAAGATGTGGGTGTGGGGTCTTTGTTATCATTGAATTTTATTAATAATATCATCGTCATCGTGTTCCCTCGAGCTAAATCGGCGTCGGTCCTAGTTCGTGGATGAGATCTTCACCTCACTAAGATCGAACAGCCAGCGGAGGAGACGAGAGAGAACACGACAAGTGTGTAGGGTGGTGAATGGCTTGTATGGGGTGAAATAATTGTCATGATATCCAGATCGTGTGTAGCACGTAGCGCGTAATCCGAGGCGTAGATAAAGGGTAGGTGGGAATGTGGGAAGAAGCTCATAGCGCGTTCGAATGTAATGAAATATAAACGGCGGGATCTTTAGTGTGTGATGGGCAGGTGTTGTGCGGGGATTAAGTTAAGCGTGAGGAGGCGCGTGCCGCTGTCGCGTCAAGCGCAGGGGTGTGGGCAGGCATAGAATGTAGGGTGTCTTCGGCGTCGTCGAGGCACCAAGACATTGATAGGGCATCGGTCGCAAGGGAGGGGTTGTTACAGTCGTTTTATGTGTTCGGTATTTCTTCGTCTTTTCATGCTTGCAAGGGCGTACTAGAATTTAAATTCATAAATCATAAATCAAATAGCGAACCCAATCGCAAAGGAGATCACAAGTCAGCAAGCGAAAAAGAATAAACACGAAGCACCCCGGCACTCGACTCAAACTCCGTCCGTAGAGCGGTTACGGAGGAGCACAGAGGGTGTCATCGCTTTTACTGAGTACTCGGGCGCGCATGTAGTAGTAGAACGAAATGAGAATGGTAACCACAACGACACAAAACGCACACATTCACATACAAACCCAACTCCAAACCCAACTCCCAATCCGGACGACTAGAGTGAACCAAAAAATCCACTCCAGGTGCAGGCGGCAGCAGCACGGCGTGGTGGCATACAATTAAGAAACACGGGCACGTACACACAATCGACTTGGACGCCAACTCAGGGCATAGGATCATAGTAATGATAAATGGGTGAAATGAGGGCGATGGAGGAATGGATGAATGGATAGACGGTGTCCCCGGGCGTATGATGCTTTCGGGTACGGCATTGTTGGGTTCGGATGTGAAAAGAAGGTGGTGTCGAAGTGGGAGATGACAGGCAGTGACAAAATAGGCGGTGGAGGATAAATGGTGGAAGCGAAGGTAACAGTGCAAAGATAATGGAAGGGTGTGAAAGCTGAAAATTGAAAATAAAAAAATGGGGGTTCGAGAACAAGGTGCATGCACAGAGGGTAGATGGGAAGTCAGATGTCGGATGTCAGAATGGAGATGATAAAGGAACAGGGAAAGGGTCTGGCAGGGGTGGGAGGGAGGGATAAGCGGGAGTAGGGAGGATATGAACCTAATGAAACCAAATACCAAAATATCAGAAATCCATCTCCGTTCAAAAACCATACCATGCACGCACCAATCATCACCAGAATCTACACCTCAGTAATCTATCCCAACATACCAATCCACAACCGACGACGGGTCATACCCCCTTCCATCTCCTGCACGCAACCCTCTCTATCCTCATCAGCAGCCCACGCACACGTACACGGACTGCTGCTCCTCAAGCCTTTCCCTAATCCTTTTTACCCATTGCGACCACCTGAAATGACGCCGCCAAACTCTATGCGCGCAGGCGCCATGCAGTGCTTCATGAGCAGGACAACGCGGCGCTGGCGTGCCGACTTGGAGACACAGGTGCGGAGAAGAGTAGTGGAGGGGAGGATTGGAATGGGCGGGCGGGTACCTGGGCGTTGTTAGGGGATGGAGCAGGGACTGGAGCGGGTTCTTGCTGTCGGAACTGGTTCTTGGGCATCTCGTGCTCCCCTTCGTCCATCGAGCTCTGCCTCAGGTGCACCCTGCATCTGCGAAAAGCCCTTCAGCCGGATCGCGAGGAGCGCGTCTTGCACTTCCAGCTCTGCAGTGCGCTGTCTGCGCTTGGCGGAGGAGAGCGTATTGTTTGAAGAGGGGAGGATGTAGTTGAAATCATCCTTGGCAGTAGCGGAGTCGTCATCGTCCTCGACGAGAGAGAAGCGGCCAAAGCGGTTTAAGTTCTGATCAGAAGCACCAGCGACGCGGATGCCAGATCCACGGGAACACTTCATTTCCGAGGCTGCCGTCGCAGTGGAAGGGACATCAACAACAATGGCGTCATCGTTATACTCAACAACAACGACAAAAGACGCACAGGGATTAGACATCAGCATCGGACTATTTAACCTGCTCACAGCCGCAGGGGACGTCGTAGAGGCAGCGGCGCGCGCCATCTCGGTTCTGTACCGCTTCTCGAGCCGTACATGACCATGCTGTAGACATACACGACCACGTTGAGTTCCGAGGACGCGAGACGCTGGCGGCACGGCAAATGCAAATAGGGGCGGGCATTTGATGAGGACGAGGAACGTAAGGGAGAAGAAGAGAGCTTAACCGCAACAGGCGTAGGGATGCCCAACGGCTTTGGTTCCGGTGAACGTTCGCATAGACAAGGTCAGGGTTAGGGTTAGGATGCCGAGCGGGACGGAGATGCCGAGCACGGCGGCGGCGGCGGCGGCGGCGGTGATAGCGACAAATACGGCGGGGTCGAGAATCTCCTTTTTCTCCTTCAGCTGCAGCCGCTGCTTTGCATCTTGCAGAAATGACGACAGCACAGGGAGCTACAGATACTGCTACTGCTACTGCTCCGTGGTGCTGGGCGTGGGCAAGGGCGGACGCTTGGGTTTCTCCTAGTGACCGTACTGTTGTTGTTGGTCATGGTCATGGTGCACGCCCATATCCGTCGCACGCCATACGACGATGCCACACCCGAGCGCAGGTCCTCTAAGCACCATCATGTGCTGCAGTAGTGGGGAGACGATAACCGGGTTGTGGTCCTGTCTCTTTACTGACATATAGCGTCCAGTTCGGTTCCTTAACTTCGTCCAGCCTTTCTTACTCATACTATCAGACATTTCCTCACTCGATTGCCAAGTACGTTCCATTTTGTTAAACAAATACTAACCCTCGTATCACAGAGTGCCATTCAACCACAAAGTACTATGGACGGCGGTAGCACTCCTTATCTTCTTGGTGTGCTTGCACATGATGAATGGGATCGGCGAGAACCTTGCCTCGAGACACTGATACCCTTAGTTATCGCACGACTCTGATTCTAGATTTGTATGGTATCGATTACCTCTTTGTGCTGCGCCACCTTTTTTCTCTTTCCAAGGTATTCTCATTGATTGGCATACATGTGGACCTCATATCAAATGATTCCTTAAATATATTCCTTCAATATACCAGGCCCAGAACATATTTTATGATGTAGGAAAAAGCAACTTCTGGGCTCGTCATGCAGCATATATCCACGGGTTGCTTTTAATAATATTCACATTCGCCCCATCCATCGTAAGTATTCCAGCCACTCTAAACACCTTGCAACTCCAAACTCAGATCTCCGACTAGCTCAGGCTGTATTTTCCACATCATGCTTGATGTTTTGAGAGTCCATACACCCTGATCGAGAGCTCCATTCCAGCAGATACTCGCGATCCTACTCTCCTCGTACTCATACTGCGGCTACCACTTAAAGAAGTGACCTCACCCATCCACGGTTCCACTCATAGAATGATGCACTGACGTTCGCGGGTTCTCTGCACGCAGAACTGGCCTTCATCACGCATCTGTGTAGTTGGTCGTAATTGGGTAATAGGCGCTTCATTGCAATATATTCTCATTTACTGGAAACGAGCAGACAATCTTCCTCCGACTTCCGCATATTTAAGTGATCGAGATCAAAGAACGACAAACGGCAAGCAATCAAATGACGAAGAAAGGAAGGTCATAGAGTCCCCCCCAAAAAATAAAAAACAGAAAAGGCGCATACATCCCGCCCTTACATCATACAACACACAGAGACGAAAAGAAAACAACTCACCCCTCAAATGTACCAGTGCCAATCACTCTTTGTCGCGTAGACCATGAGCAGCGTGAGAACCATGCACCTTGAGATCGAGAGTAGCACCGTCTTTGCTCACTATCATACATCTCCCCGTCCATAACATTCACACCTGGCCCTCTCACACCTGCTTCCCCAACGTCGGACGTAGTGGAAATGCTGACACCGATACCCCAGGCAGGCTAATCCGCACTATTTTCATCCGGAAAACTCAGGAACAAATTGGAGAACGTCGTATTGCGCCTGCTGCCTGTTGCTGTCCTTGCGCCAGGGACGCCGGATATGGGGTGAGGACGGCGCAGAGGACGTCGGCGACTCCGTGAATTGGACCGCCACCTTCTTCGACACCGACGAATACGGATGCACGAACGTCGAGCTCGACGCGTGCATCGTTAAAGCATTGCTTATTCCCCTCTCCCTTCCGGTCGCCCTCTCCCTTCCGGTCGCCCTCTCCCCTTCCGGTCGTCCTCTCCCTTCCGGTCGCCCTCTCCCTTCCGGTCGCTCCTCTCCCTTCCGGTCGCCCTCTCCTTCCGGTCGTCCTCTCCCTTCCGGTCGCCCTCTCCCTTCCCGGTCGCCCTCTCCCTTCCGGTCGCCCTCTCCCTTCCGGTCGCCCCTCTCCCTCGTCGGCGAAGTCCACGAGGAGTGGCATGCGCTCGCCTTTGCTATCTCTGTGAATGTCTGCGTCGAGCCCGAGAGTGGATGTAGACGGCGTAGCTGTGGATGAGGATGGGATGGTCACCGGTGGTGCGCATCCGGGCAACATGTTATTTTTGTCGTCCGAGCCTCATGGAATTCAGGTACCGAGACAACGAAACTCTGCATCAGCGCGATGGGGAGTGCATTGTAGTTCATGAACATAGCGGCGGCCATGATTAAGGTCTTGGATACGTGCGTGTGTGTGGATGTGTTGTGCGAGTTAGCAGGAAAAAGGAATAATGGGGTGCACACGTACAGCTGCGCCTTCCTCAACCAGAACGTCTAGCCCAGAAGCCGGCCTACGACCATTGAGGTGCCGGCGACGATGTTGAACCATATCTGTATCGCACAGAGTTCTTGAGCCTTTCTAGCAAGGCATCGTAAGCTCCATCACGAATAACGAATTTCAAACCACACAAAGAAGGAAAGCGTACCAGCGTCAAGTAAAAAGCAACTTCGGAGAAGAGCAGTGCGGATGTGAAGAGCGATACCTTGAGTCTGTTGATTTGCTATAACTTTAAACTGCAATATGAGCAATATATAAAGTACAGCCATAGAATGAACCAGAAATAGTCAGGGGAGAGCGTATGCGTACCTTTTGAGTATACGTATCTAGAATACCTGTCTGATCCGTTTGATATTGTTTAGGGGAGGTCTACACGTGATTAAAGGTCTGGACAGTTGGGCCATCAATGCATCACTGAGCGAATGTTTTTCCATTCGTTCTCCAGTTTGTCTCCCCCTTCATATTGTGAAAAGCTCTCCTTTTAATCTGATAATATACTCTCAATGTGTTTAAAAATCCCAAATGTCTAATAATTAATTCTCTACGCAAGCTGGTCAGGACAGTCACAGGACACACGGTCTCCATCATTCGATTTTTCACTGACCTGCCTACCCGAGAATCATCCGTCCTCCGCGCCCTCGACTCTCATTGTGCAGAGGAACAACGCCTAAAAAATTATGAAGCGATACGGAGATGGTCATCTAGGAGCCGAAAGGGATAGGATTAGGAGAGTGAGTCATGTATGCTTTTGGCGGTTACCTTGATTCCGCTTCAAGTTGCCCGTGCGCTGACTTCACTGGCCTATTGTCCTGTTGCTGACTCCTCCACATCAGTATTAACATCTTCATACATATCCATACTGTCACTCTTAACAACCTCATATCCGGAATCCGTAACAGAAACCCCAGCTCTAACGAGTATACCACATGAAAATGTTTTTCATATCCCATGCCTCTTGAACAGTGCATAGACTTCGAGCGTCATGACCAGGGATGAGAGAGAGACTTCTTTGCATGAGGCGAATCACAGTGTTGGTAATAGTTGAGGTGGGGCTGACGGTCACGGCTGACGGGCATTGAAGTCGACTTTCTGAGCGGGGACTCTAAATGGATGATGGTGAGGATACCGGGGACTCGGATTTAGTATCTCATTTCAGCTTGTGGGACGACCGATTCCTCGTTGTTGTTTAAGTACCCAGAATGTCCCAATCCAAAGTTAAATTAGAAAAGCGGTCATCTCAGGTGCTCTTGACACCCCTGGAATTCGGACTCAGAGACGCCCTACTCGGTATCCCGTGGCCCCTCTACGTTTGGATGCGATGATTTTGCATGGATTTACCTACCTACAATTGCGACGTCGACATTCACCATCTCCTCTGTCTACTTCAGGCTCACGATCTATGATCTAGATTGTAATAGGCACTAGAATTCCTCTGTATGCCGCTCTGTGCGAGTGCTCAGGTTGTTGTGTTGTGTGCGGCACTCGATGGGGAGAGTCAACGCATCCTGCGTTCACGTAAATGCGTACGTTTCTGTTCCTTGGCTAATTTCGTTTCGCGCTAGGAAGGAAGCCGCGGTCATCTGAGTATTCGTCCATCCGAAACTTCATTTCGCGAATGTAGTTGACATTACAGCTATTTAAAACCGGTGAACTATGCAGGGGTCATGCACGATATTCACTACTCTCATTCTCAGGGCCCTAATGCACGACTTCAGATCAGAGAAAATGCTGCACAATGAAGCGGCTCTTAATGAATTCTAGATACTGGTGCATCGAAACTAAACATCGGTATTATATTCCTCATAAATCTGCTTGTAGATCCTTTAATATCACACTTAACGAAGGTACAATGCAAAACTAAACTGGGCTGCAGCTGAACGAGCTTGCCTGGTCGTTAAAGTTCACATTCCCTCCGGTTCCAGGAACAGGCGTCCCGAAACTCCAAGTTCCACCTTGCAAGACCACCTGGGAGCCCCCTTTCAGAGACAAGCAACCAGCATCGCTTAAGTTTCAAACCCCAGTATGAGACCAATATGCTCTATAAGATGACAAAGAAACAGGGACGTACGCAAAGAAACTGCACACGAAACCACCTGGGACAACAACAGCCGACGACTCCTTGTCGAGGAAGCTGAGCCCGCCAGTGAAGTTGACGCAGGCGTCGGAGACCACAGGAATGGTCACGCATCCGGTCCCGATGTTCCCCGTACACACCTCCACGTTCGGGGTGAGACTCTGTTATAGTCGAGTGTATTTAGTTGAAAATGCTGATAAATTCGGAAACAAAATAACGCACTGCTGCTCTTTCCTCGAAAACGTTGTTGGAGGTGGGTGCCGCACTAGCAATGGTAATCATTGCGACGATTGCGAGTACGTTGGTGAAGATGGTCTTGGAAAACATTGTTGTTATATGATAGTTTGCTTTGAAACTGTTCTTTGTGTTTGGGAGAAGCCTTAGAGTGATTCAGTGAACTGAAGATATGCGATAGTTCACTTGAACTTATATACTGCAGTCCTCTTTGCATCCCTGAATATCTTGGAACTGCTTTCTGCATAACATTTTGTCCTTGATTTTCAAAAACGCCGAATCCCGACATGTGAGCGCCCTTGACAGATCTATTAAAAACATCCGGCAGCTAGAAACGCCTGCGTATATTTTTAACGAGGCTTGCATCCAAAAATTTCACACACTGGTTTTCTTCCCATAACTCATCTTATTTTATGATGTTCAGTGCTGATAGATAAAAACAAATACGCCGTTAGGCTCATGTGCACACAAAGTCCTTGTTTTCCCTGTTCCAGATCTAAATTTCGACTGGTTCATATCCTCACCAGGTTACTATCGATTACATGTGCCCGTTAATACGGCAGTTGTGACAGTGAGAAAATAATGTTGTTATATTATAGTTTGCTTTGAAATCGTTCTTTATCTTTGGGGGAACCCTCGGAGTCATTCAACTTGGTATCATCACCCTGTGATTCGCCCACATTATGCAATGATAGTTAAGAGGCAAACGGAAATTATTAGGAGACACATCCCTTATGAATACAACATGATGGCCGACTTGAATCTTGCATCTTAATCGATATTGAGCGTTCTTCTACTAAACTTGTGTGTGTCAGACATTTCGATCTGGTGAGATTTTAATGTCAATTTTCCATGTCTAGAGCTCTTGTCTATTAACTCGAACCTCTTTCTCAAGGGTTTCACCACTGTCATCATGCTTTCTTTGGAAGAGCCAAGTTCGTTTTCCGTGAGTTATTATGTACGTATATCACTGTGCCCTTCGACGAAGCCAATTATTTGTATTGTGGTTAGCTCCGAGGGCTCTTTTTATTTATGGATTTTACATCGCTATTCCACAGTGATTGCTATCTCAATGAAACGATACTCTGATCCGTGAAGGACGAACCGAATCAAAAGTGTGATGAGAATTGAGCGAGAAAAGTGTATTTGCAGTCATTAGATTTACCAGACCTGTGCAATAAAAGCTATCGAAGGCAATAGGCAATTGTACTTTCCGGCGTCTTTCCCACTTGACGCTTCTGCGAGTTCACATCGCACGGCATTTTCTGTGTCCGTGGGACCTAACTTTGAACAAGTAATTATATTTAGCTGACTGGTATTCCTGACACGTGAATTAAATTCATAATGGAACGGACTACAAGCATCACTACTATGAAGTCATCCATTCATTGAATGAATCTCAATTGACTGTAGTGACAGCCGTGAACCTCGCGCAAACTTAAGAAGAGAAACGCCAGGATATCCTATTCGTGGGGCTTGAGCTTGGTCACTCTGGCAACCGCCGTATTAACGGGCACATGTAATCGATAGTAACCTGGTGAGGATATGAACCAGTCGAAATTTAGATCTGGAACAGGGAAAACAAGGACTTTGTGTGCACATGAGCCTAACGGCGTATTTGTTTTTATCTATCAGCACTGAACATCATAAAATAAGATGAGTTATGGGAAGAAAACCAGTGTGTGAAATTTTTGGATGCAAGCCTCGTTAAAAATATACGCAGGCGTTTCTAGCTGCCGGATGTTTTTAATAGATCTGTCAAGGGCGCTCACATGTCGGGATTCGGCGTTTTTGAAAATCAAGGACAAAATGTTATGCAGAAAGCAGTTCCAAGATATTCAGGGATGCAAAGAGGACTGCAGTATATAAGTTCAAGTGAACTATCGCATATCTTCAGTTCACTGAATCACTCTAAGGCTTCTCCCAAACACAAAGAACAGTTTCAAAGCAAACTATCATATAACAACAATGTTTTCCAAGACCATCTTCACCAACGTACTCGCAATCGTCGCAATGATTACCATTGCTAGTGCGGCACCCACCTCCAACAACGTTTTCGAGGAAAGAGCAGCAGTGCGTTATTTTGTTTCCGAATTTATCAGCATTTTCAACTAAATACACTCGACTATAACAGAGTCTCACCCCGAACGTGGAGGTGTGTACGGGGAACATCGGGACCGGATGCGTGACCATTCCTGTGGTCTCCGACGCCTGCGTCAACTTCACTGGCGGGCTCAGCTTCCTCGACAAGGAGTCGTCGGCTGTTGTTGTCCCAGGTGGTTTCGTGTGCAGTTTCTTTGCGTACGTCCCTGTTTCTTTGTCATCTTATAGAGCATATTGGTCTCATACTGGGGTTTGAAACTTAAGCGATGCTGGTTGCTTGTCTCTGAAAGGGGGCTCCCAGGTGGTCTTGCAAGGTGGAACTTGGAGTTTCGGGACGCCTGTTCCTGGAACCGGAGGGAATGTGAACTTTAACGACCAGGCAAGCTCGTTCAGCTGCAGCCCAGTTTAGTTTTGCATTGTACCTTCGTTAAGTGTGATATTAAAGGATCTACAAGCAGATTTATGAGGAATATAATACCGATGTTTAGTTTCGATGCACCAGTATCTAGAATTCATTAAGAGCCGCTTCATTGTGCAGCATTTTCTCTGATCTGAAGTCGTGCATTAGGGCCCTGAGAATGAGAGTAGTGAATATTGTGCATGACCCCTGCATAGTTCACCGGTTTTAAATAGCTATAATGTCAACTACATTCGCGAAATGAAGTTTCGGATGGACGAATACTCAGATGACCGCGGCTTCCTTCCTAGCGAGAAAAGAAATGAGCGAAACCTGTGACCTCAGGTCTTTCTATTACGAACAAGCTGTCATGAAGTTTAGCAATAGTATCTGTTAACGACGGCAAGTTTTTGCTTTACTGAACAATTTAAACAGAGGTTCTATGAGCACAGAATAATGATGATATAAAGTCGTTGTTCATGTTGTTAGTAGGCAGATCGACACCCAGATTACAGTAAAAGAATCAGATATACAAGTCAGTTAGCCCTGATCACAGATTTGAACGAGATATCTCGAGAAACGGGCATCCACGGTCACTACGAGTTGGAATACAAGACCGATCAACAAATAACAAGCTACGATGGGACTAAGCACGAGACTGTGTACATCCTTGAACATAAAGACCTAGTGTGACGAGGCAGAACAATCTTAGTTTTTGAAGAGCAATAGATGATACGGAGGTATGGGTAGTACTCAAAGGTCCCTGTTATATGACAGACATGTGACTTAAAGGAGCTTGCGCTCCAACCCCCGAATCGTACCCTGCGCGAGTGCTTGCCGCTGCTCCAATAGCTCTGTCAGCGCGATGGTGCTCGACACCTGCAGGGCGAGCTTCATGACCTCCTGATTGAGCACGTCATCGCCGTCGCCGTCGTTGCTTTTGTGTGCTGGGCCTCCTTCGCGCCGTACGCCTTCGCGGTCTGAGTCTGCGTGGCGCTGCTCGTGGTGCTCGAACTCCCCATCTCCATCCTCATGCTGCTGCTCCACCCGCCTCTGCGCAAGCGGCGAACTGAGACTCGCACTCCTCGCCCGATCGCCCAAGCCCAACATGGATGGCTCAGATGTCGCCAGTCGCCCGATAACCAGGTCCTCCGTCCTCTCCTCCGTGTCCTCCTCCGTGTCCTCCTCCGTGTCCTCAGTCCTCCTCCGTTTCCGCCGTCTACGATTCTGCGTCCATCTTCTCATGACCAACCTCTTCCTCGTCCCCGTCTTCATGCTGCGCCCCACCCTCCGCTTCAACAGCACCACGCGCCTCCGCCGCAGGTACCCCACGCTCGACGTACCCACCCTCCACAAGATGTGCATGCCCATCCTCCCCGCACTTAGCATGCGCCAGCTCCTCCTCCTCCTCCTCCTCCTCCTCCTCCTCCACGCTCTCCAGCTCATGCGGCATGACCGTCGAGATGCTCCTCGCGTCGTCGTCATCATCGTCATCGTCATCCTCCTTGTCCCTCCTCACTATCTTGCTCCTCATTGACCTCCCCCTCCTCATGCTCACGCCCACGCTATTGTTCACGTTCACGCTCACGTTCGCGCTCATGTCCAGAACCCGGCTCGCCCGCCCCCGCACCCCACATAATCATCCCCACAACAAGCCCACCTCCCTCCCCATCGTCTCCTGCTCGAGAATTGCCCCTCCAGTTAACGCATCCTCTCCAAATGTCCAGCGAGCCGCATCTGCATGTCGCGCAGCTGCAATTGCAGGCCCTGAATTATGACCGCCAGGAACGCAGGGGCGTTGCTGTCATTTGCGGTGGTGGCGGACGTGGGTTGGGTGGGGGCGGAGGCGGAGGAGGCAGCGGATGACATGGCACCAACGGATGTCGGTTGTTCTTGCTCCTCCCTAGACGAAGTCGAAGTTGTTGCTGCAGGAGCAGGCGGCGGCGTGGACGACGTGGAGGTCCCTGCTCCTTCTGTTGCTCCCTTCTTATCCTTCCCTCCCCGCCTCCGTCGAAATCGAAGCTGGAACAACGACAGGTGCAGTAGGCGATCCCGCTCCCGAACCTCCAGCAGCGGCGGGTGTAGCAGCAACAGGCTGGTTATTGGAAGATGAAGAGGGGGCGGTGGCTGCATTATGTCCCGGTGGCAGAGCGCGTACAGGCGGGAGATATGTCGAGAACAACGGAAGACTCGCAGGCTAAAAGTAGAATAAAAAAACAATATCGTCAGCATATGCTGATGGAAACAGAGCACAAGAAAGGAAAGACAGCGCGGTAAAAAAACAAGACTCGAGACTCAAAGCACATTTTATGCAAATGCAACCTCAAAAACCGAAAATCCAAACCCACAAAAAGAAATAACTCACCCTCCCCACAAGAACATCCCCCACCTCGCCCATCGCCCGCATCAGAATCACCCAACTCCACCCCCGTCTCCCGGCTCTTCTGCACCTCTCCCTGCAGCCTGCTCAGAATCACGTCAAGCGTCAAGCCCGTCTTGCCAGGGGGCCGAAGGCCAATACCGCCCATGCTGCCCAGGCCTTGGGCGAGCTGCGGGCGGTGCTGCTGGAACTGCGCTTGCGCTTGGGAGTGGACGGTGGGGGGTGGAGAAGGGGAAGTTTTTCTGGGCCTGCGGTTGCTACTGTTGGGCGCCGTTAACACCTGCACCGCCTAGCCCATTGAAGCTACCGCCGCCGTTCATCCCTCCTGTCCCCATCCCTCCAACGCCTCCCAGTCACGCAATACCCAGATGCTGCTGCTGCACATACAGCCCTCTCACCCGTACCGGCGCCACCGTGTATCTGCTGCTCTCCAGTGCCCTTCCAGTTCACGCAAACTCCTCGTCCCCGTTCCCATCCACGTCCTCAGCGCATGTGCTGCCTCATCACCTCCTGTTCCATTATTACCCCCCCCCCCCCCCATTCGCCTTCAAATTGTCCTGCATACAACACATGATGCCCCTCTGTATGTGTTTGAGTTGAACTTGCACGTTTCGACGAGAGATAGCCAAGAGGGGGCTCCAGACGGACTGGCAGCGGAGGTGGAAGCAGAGACAGGAAGACAGGGGAGGGGGTGGCGAGGGATAGCTGTTGGAGGTGGAGGTGGGGGAAGTGGGTACGGGTCCGGGGTCGAGTGCAGAAGATGATGTGAAAGTAGACAAAAGAAATGGTGTGGGTGGTGACCGAGGCAAAGGAGGCAAAGGCGGCGCTGTTGGTGGAGTAAATGAGGCTATGTTGGGACAGGAGCAAGCGGACGCTGGATATTCATACAGCAGGAGAGATAGAGACAGGTAGGGAAAGCATGAAACGAGACTACGCATATAAAAAAAGTCAGTGTATGCGCTTCAACGACACTTAAAGATACGCAGAAAACGCACCGAAGTTCTTCCGTGTACAACATATTTCATTGATCACGCTCGTCAGGCTATCCGGCTCTATCTCGTCGTGTCTTCATCTGCACCACCTTCCCTCTTTGTCTGCAGACTGCTCAGAACGACATCGAAGCTGAAGCTCATCTAAAAAAAACGGAGGCGGGCGATTCGCGAAAGACTACCCCGTCAGTGTTCTGAGACCTAGCACGCACTCATCCACCTCGCCTTATAAGCGACAGAAACCCGTCTAACCAATGGCCAATGTTTAAAATGGCATGAAATCGTACAGAGCTAAGTGAGTGCAGAGAGGAGAAGCGAGAACAAAGAGTGCAGTTTGTTTGCTCGTATTTCGATATAGTTCAGGCTCCGCTCATTCGACGACCAATAAGAGAAAGCCAAAGGTACAATCGTGACGGTGAGTCACATTGTGGGTTGGTCGGGTTTCAATCTCCGACATGGTCGTTTCGTTGAGCATCCATGTCGTCCTTGCCATTGTGTGGCTTATAACTCCTTTTGCCTCTCATATTTCACATTTTGTACACACTGTTTATAATTTAGTTCCTTATATCTGAATACAATGGCATTCATGAACCTGCCGCATCGCCTTTCAACTTGCTTTCAACACCACCTAATATTGACTCGCTGCGCCGCCGACCGACAAACTTAGAGAGAAAATAGGTCATAAGTTGAAGACTTGAATAGACATTATAGGTGCGTGACATTTCCTTGCTATAACATGACCCCTCTGTTCTGAGCAGTCAATCATCCACAATATGTGTCATCCGAAAACCAGTCGGCCGAATCGCCACACAGTCCGCATCGGAAACGACCACTCTTCACATTGCAACCCCATTGAATGTCCGAACTTCACCAGTTTAAATACGATATTTTGGAGTACGTAAGTGTAAACCTCCAAATGTGCGCCGCACCAAACAAGGAATTGTCTTGCTCCATTATATGTAATCTTTACGCTGATACCCGTATCCCTTTCCCCAAAAAACACGAAAGGATGCGTTTACTTTCGCCTAGACGAGGTATTACCCCGCTTTATGAGCGAGCTACAATTGGGCATATGCAATGACCCCTCTGATTTCGATCGCGGTCATGATTTGTTCATGTCAAACAGCTCATCGGAGCCCTGGTTTAAGCAAGTCGAAAACTGAAATTGACGAATTATTACAGAAGAAAGACCCATTCGGTGTACACCTACCCTATGCATATAGGTTGATGCATCCACATACGGGAAAGACATAACCAAATTTTTGGAAATCGTTCTGTGACTTCATGTCGCGTGGATTAGAACTAATACAGTGATAGAAACCCTGGAATGGGTACGGTGTGTCAGTGAAAGAGCGAAAGAATACGCCGTTGTTGATCAGCCTATTTAGTTTAAATGCGGTCCCCGTTTTTTGCATTTCGGAACATGGACACGACCAAGATATTTCCATCTTTTTGCAATAGGAAAATGAGGGGGTTACAATTAACCCCCGAAGTCCTCTGTCGCTGGCTCGAGCTCTGATCCGTCAATATTACCCAGAGGCTTTGGTGCACATAGCTCCAACTCTATCCTGCGCACAGGTGATGTTTGAAGGCTTGATCGATTTTTATTCCCCTGATATAATGAGCGTTCCTCCAGGCCTCCATCACAAAATTATCCCTGACATAGCAGATGACAATGGTTATTCTTTAACCCTTAGACCGGTGGTAAACCCTGCCGTGACGACAATGTGCATTGGGCGATTGAGATCGAGCCGCTAGTGATAGGAAATGCATATGTTTCTACTCTATCTATCTCCCACTCTTGGACAAATTATTTATGTTGTAGACGCTCCACTTTGTGAAAATCTTGTAGACTACAACCGATATATGAATTTAAACTTCCGTTGAGTCTTACGTTACCCTCGACGTAGAGCTGCAAACTGGACATTGAGGGGGTGATATATTGATCGACTGGACTTCACACCCCAGGCGCGCCTGATCTACGTGTCATTTTGGGTTTTATCTTGTGTATACACCGTTGGTAATTATCTCCCAAGGTGAAAAGTTCAAACATTTCATGGTACACCTAGCTATGTCACCGTAAGGCTCGACAATGAAATGCTATTGGTGCCATGAATTAATCCTTATCATGACTGCCATAGAACCCATAGCCACTGAAGATCCTTTGCCTGTCGTTGACCAGATCATTACGCAGCTATCAATGCCGAAGAAGCGGCATTTTATGAGGTTGTTCGAATTCGAGTTAGGTAGGAGGCGGCGATGCAGACCGCCTGAAGCCAAAGCTTACTATTTTAAAAGCGGTAGACAGATCCCTCCTTGTCTATCCGCTGCTCAGTTCGTTTGATGATTATGATGTCTGTACATGCAAGTCGGCTCTGTGTCCTGGGGACTCGACTACCTTGGTAGGGTGGTGGCAGCTTGTGGGAAATTTCTGCAGATATAGCAAGTTATTCGTGTCAGCGCTCGTCATATTGACAAAAAGTTCGATCGAACAACCTCCTCGCTATCAACACGCAAGCAGTTAAACGTTACGTCAGACAACGACTCAAAATAAGATAAAGGGAGGTAAGTAAAGAATGTACTGAGCGGTCGTGCATCCGACAATAGCTAGAAGCAGCTGGCCATGCACCATCCGATACCGATCACCCCATAATACGGGTCTGCGTGCCGAAATCCACCATGTTCTATTTTGAAAAAGGTGGGAGAAGGTGTCAGCGCTTGTCCGCATTCTTGTAAGCTAGTCATAGTCATACTAGTCTGACAAGCCATAACAGTTACACCAAAATGTCGCTATAAATACCCTCTGGCATCTAGTTGCTCGGACTGTATATGAAGCGGTTAGCCGCCAAGCTTACAATTCTGACATTTTACAAAATGTAAAGAAATGTAGTTACAAAGGTGTGAAAAAGTTGCAAGGACAAATATCGAGAGGAGAGGGAATGTCAATGTGTTAAAGGGAAAGGCCAGTCTTCGAATACCCATAGATGAGTGAACCGACAGAATAACAGTAAGGAAAGTGAAAATATAAACCAAAAGGTGTCAAAATAAGTGATGGGGGAATTAAAGTGATAAACAGGAGATCAAAAAACCAGAACAGGAGGAAAAGATCCAAAAGGAGGGCTAATCCAGACTAGCCAGAACTCGCGCAGACCAGAGAAGGATGAAAAAGGGTATCAAAAAGCCATTAGTACCCACCAAGCCATAATATAGCCCAAAACTCCAATCATTTCTAAAAATTTTGTAGACCACTTCCTCTTCACATTCTTTGCAACAATAAAAGAACAAGAAGACAGTGGTAGAGGTGAGAGTGAATCAAAGCAGGTCAAGTGTCGTGCAATGCTTGTGATAGGAGAGCATGGATGTGTTGTTGGTGTCTTATTGCTTGAGGTGCTCCTGCTAGAAGCACTAGTGAAGGGTGTCATACAGCTGGTATTTTGCTCTGCAATACATTCATGTTTGCATACACGTTGAGTTGATCTGTGAGGAAAGGAAGCAAACACACCTAAAGTGAGGTATTTCCTTTCCCCACACAATCCATATGGACTTGGGCTTAAATATTCACTGAACAACAACAAATAATATGTTTACTAGCACAGTCCAATGGATTCCACTGGAGTCCACTGGATGCAATAATTAACACAATATCCAAAGTATAATCATTAGTTATTAATATTAATATCAATTGCAGAAAAATAGAGACTGCATTCAATAGAAATTAACTTCATGAAAACACAATTAAATGGAACAATAGTTAAATGTGTTTGGGAGCAAGGCCTCCCTACAAATACATTTTTGCATTTTGTTCAGTCCACAGGTTGAAAGTTTCACAGGTGCATGTGATACACACATGTGCCCAGCATCAGCCAATCAGCATGACAACAATCAAATGTACATGTCACCTCTTTTTGCCAACCACCACCATCCCCTCTCCACCCCTTTTCTCTTCTTTTTTCCATTGCCATTGCTGTCTTTGCCCTGTCTGCTGTCCATGACAATTGTGACAGTCACACAGACAACAACAAGGATGGATGCAGGCAATCACGATAACAAGGACAACAATGGATGACAACAACACCAACAATGGCAAGGAAGGCCACAACATGGACATGGATAGCAACAGTGGGAATGAGGACAGTGACAGTGAGGATGAGGACAGCAATGGCAAGGATGCAGAAGGTGAGGACAGTGATGGCAAGGATGCAGAAGGCAACAGAAAGGACACAGGGTGAGGATGGCCAGAGTGAGGACACAGACAGTAATGATGAGGGCACAGACATCAAGGGCAAGGGCAAGGACAGCAGGTGCAACAGCCAACACTACCATCCTCCTGCCCCCCCCTTTTTTTTTCTTTTTTCTTTTTGTCTTGGACCTTGCAAATGAATAATAATGTATTATATAGTTGTTAATATATTGTATTCCACTCACCTGAATTTACATTAAGATTGAACTTATTTACTGTATCAAGTCTACCAGAGTCCAGTGGACTCCAGTTGTCATATTCACTGTATAGTATAAGATCTACTGAAGTCCATTGATGGGGGATGGTAAAGTACTGGCAAGTACCATAATCTGACACAGATATGCACAGAACTTTACAATTGTGCAAGGAGGGCTTTTCTCCTTCACACAGATATTCCTGGAGTAGCAGAATCCTTTCTGAGTTCTCAATTATGGAATGTGGTATAATTGCACATGACTCTTCAAATTTTTGATGATTTTCTCTATTTTGGCCCTGTTTACTATGTCTCTGATGGCACACTCAATGAGATATGGAATTCCAGGAGGACTCTCACTAGGTCTCCCAGCCAGCAAGGGGTGTTTGCATGTAAGAGGCACTTCAAGTCTTAAAATGCTATCCTGACAAAATGTTTTATTGGTGATTCCAAAATTTAGATAACATAGTGTAGGGCTAGAATAACTCTCCCATAGACAATCAGCATAATTCCACATTTGGTGAACACAACCACAGTCCTTCTGCAGCCATCAAGACTTGCAAATGTTGTAGTTGAGATAGAGTAAATTTCAGTTTTCACTTCACTGAGCAGATCTTTAGTGTCAGACTGGCTCCTTGCAAGGTTCTGAAAGTCCTGGTTCATCCTGAGATCCAGCCTGCTGATTATCTTCCTTGTCAGTTTATTCAGCACTTGCTCTTTTTCTCCCCCTGCAGGTGCCCACATAATCATCTGGTCCATAG
This sequence comes from Psilocybe azurescens, assembly GCA_023853785.1. Taxonomy (NCBI): domain Eukaryota; kingdom Fungi; phylum Basidiomycota; class Agaricomycetes; order Agaricales; family Agrocybaceae; genus Psilocybe; species Psilocybe azurescens. The sequence continues at coordinate 185,372 of JAJIRX010000159.1, read as the reverse complement.
TGATCTCCAAGTGCTCCACTCAGCAGATGAGGTTATATAGGTTTACATCCACATTCTGTGCAAATATTCCGCCTTAGATCATTGCCAGAGCACACAGCAGCAGGGAGTGGAGTTGATCCAATAAATATACATGTCATTATGAAGTTCCATGTGTTTGTCAATCAGTGATGGCATCAAAACACCTGACTCTGCATTGGAATGATGTGATTGGCCAGTGAGGTCTATGACCATTACTAGATGGTGAGGATAAAAAACAAAGCCAGGATGAGGAGGCAGGAGTAAACAACCCATACTTCAATAAATATTGCTACACTCAGTGTTTCTTGTTTTCTATATTCTTCCAGATAATGCTATATGCCCCAGAATAGATCAAAAATGATTGTGTTCTTTATTCTAAACTCAATTCCATATACAAATCAGGTAATATAGATCTAGTCACAGTGTGAGACCTATTCTACAGGGTCTGGGCTACTGCCTACACCTTGGCAGTCCTAAATTTCCCCAGAGTTAACTGAGAGCCAGAAAAAGGCCACTTTTTATTTTCATCCAATGTGCTCTAGACAAGAATGTGCAACTGAGATAATCCAAGTCAATCTGTCTTGCAAGATCCAACCTAACCCATAAGACCTCAAGTATACAATCCCAGACCTGAGAGCAAAAACCTAGCCATGTTTCCAGTATGTGCTTTATTTCAATATTTTAGCTCACAGAACTGTTGAAGCCACTAGCTAGAGACCACAGAGTGAGTACAGCTATCCAGCCAAGATATACATATACAAAGAACTTCCCTAGTCAGAATACCAAGACTCAACACTGATCATTCCAATCATCAGCCAAGGTACTTATAAAAGCAGCAGTACTTTACCATCCCCCACACAGTCCATATGGACTCCACTGTACTTGCCTATATACTGAGTATAAAAAGGTAAACAGAGTCCATCAGAGTCCAGTGGAGTCAAGTGGAATCCACTAGACTTCAGTAGATCTTATACTATACAGTGAATGTAGACTAAGATAACTGGAGTCCACTAGAGTCCACTGTACTCTGGTGTACTTAATACAGTAAATAAGTAAATTTTAATAAATGAAATCCAGTTGATTCCACTGGACTCTGTTTACCCTAATCCAACAAGCTATATACTAACTAGAGTTAATATGTAGTGAAACATTAACTATATAACTGCAGAAAGGACATCATGAGCAGACAGAGAGGTTGGTGAGGTGTCAGTAATGGAGGGAGCAGGTCACATGGCAGCAACAGAGGTGGCAGGTGATGTGCGGCCAACAGAGGAGATGGCAACAACAAAGGGGAGCCAGGACTGAAGTGATGTGGCAGTGGTGGAGGGAGATGGCAATGACAAGGGGAGCTAGCAATGACAGAGATGGCAGGTCAGGAGCTGGTAATGACAGAGGCTGCAGGTGACATAGTGGTGATGGAGGGCATTGACAATGCAGAGGCAGCAGGTGACATGGCGGTGATGGAAGCAGTGGGTGATGTGGTGGCATCAGAGATGGTGGATAAGGGTACCAAGTAGCAGGACCACTGTCAATGGCGGGTAAGGTGTTGTGGTCACCTTCACAGATAGCTTGCGCCATTGATGTGGGGGCCAGACACCTGCATGGGAGTGTTAGCAATGAATGGGTGGGATGGCAGGTGGTTGAGGCTCTCTTTCTTCCCTTCATTGAATGTCTGTGAGGTGGAGACCATCTGATCTGCCTTGCAAGCAATGATGATGGGGCTGTTGCAAGGCGAGGGTGGTGGCAGTGGTTGAGAGATGGCAGTGGTTGAGAGATGGCAGTGGTTGAGAGATGGCAGCAAGGGCAAGAGTGGCAAGGGCAAGAACAGCAAGACTAATGGAAAAGAAAGAAAAGAAGGGGGTGAAGAGGGGATGATGGTGGTTGGAAAGAAAGAGTGGGTGACAGCACATGCGTACATTTGATGGCTGTCATGCCAATTGGCAAGGTCTTTACACTCACCAGGTATTCCACATGGAGTCCACCAACTCCAGCATGGAGTTTGGTGCCCCTTTTTTGCAGGTGCCTCTGCCATTTAGGGATGGAGACTCCATATGGAGTCCAGCTGAAATTCACTCATCTTCCATGTGGGCCAATGTAGAGATTGTGGAGCTATATGGGCACTCCATGTGGAACTTCATCTGGAGTTCCACATCCTCTATATATATTCTGTGTGGATTTAACCTGTAAATCTTGTATATCAGTATTAATACATAATTTCAGAGTTGAATTCAAATAGACTCCAGGTGGAGGAAGGTCCCTGGATTTTATTTATATTTTTATTGTAATGCAGAAAAGGAAAATGCACCAACAGGAATTGAACTGAAGCATCTGTGAAGCCTAAACATAGGTGATAAACCAACTGAGCCACAAAGGTTTTTGTGAATATGAAAGATGATTGCATATATACCAATCAGGATCATTTTTGGCAACTCTTGGCAAATATTAAGCAATGTCACATGCACAACTTGTGGTTGCCATGTCGGTCCATTGGTTACTCCAACCACCCCACCTCTTCCTCCAACCACCACCACCCTGCTGCTGTCATGCATGCCCCCACCACCTTGCTGTTGTTGGTTAGAGCCAGGCACTTGCCAATCCAACTGGACATGAATCATAGCACCACCAACTGATGTCGGGTCCATGTACAATGACAATGACCCCAGACATGTGTATATGGTACAACAACAATAACAATGGTTCTGTATACAATGACAACAACACCAGACTGAGAGGGAACAAGATGGAATGAGGGGAGGTGATGCAAGCAGGAAACAAGGCTATGTGAACAAGGCCATGACACCAGGTAAGTTGCAAACCCCACACACTGCTGCCACCAACCCTCCCCCCCCTCCTTTTGATATAGATTGACAATGTACATGTAAGGTATGACAATGTGTATGTACCACACATACTGTGACACACATGACATATGCAGTACAATAATGATATATACAAAGGTGGGCACAACACATACAGACAACAATAACAACATGCAGGATGTGTACCACAACACATAAAATGTGAATGGCAGCATGTATGCACAACACCCACAGTGGCCACAATGATGATGATAACACATATGTACAATACCCATGATGCATGCGATGGACATGATGGCCACAAAGACAAAGACAATGATGTGTATGGCAGATGCATACAATGACCACAATAATGGCACATATGAATGACACAATTGATGCGTACCACAGGGGCTATGACCAAAATGACCACCCTTCTGCTACCCTTTTTTATTTTTTCACTTTTTTATTTATTTTTTGTTCTCTCATTTTCTTTCACATTTATATTTTTGCTTGTTCATTTAAACCAAGTATATACCCTCCTGCCCACCTTTTTAGCTTGTTATGTTTTTGTTTTTGTTTTTTTTTCGTTACAATAGACTTTGCAAGTAGATAATAAAATAGTACATAATTATTAATATATTATATTGCACTTATATGAATTTATACTAAGATTGAAAGATTCAAATATTCTAGTTGGAATCCAACTGGATTCTATTCTATTTGAAGTTAAAGTTGAAACTCTAATTGGAGTCCACCTGAAATCCAGATGGATTCTAATTGAACTCCAGTTGGACTCAAGTAGACTTGTTTAAAATCCACCTGGAGTCCACCTGGACTCATAATCCACTGGACTGAGACTGAACTGAAAATTTGGCAGGAGTCCAGTGAGAGTCCAGTCCAGTCCAGTGAACTAGACAATCTGCCAGCCAGTTTGGCTGGGTAGAGAGTCCACTGGAATCCACTGGAGTCCATATGGAATATGTGGGGATAGTAAAGACCTCAAAAGCAGGTGAAGCTATCCAGACAAGGTGCAGCCAAAAACTTCCCCAGATTGATGAATGGCAGCAAAGTGAACCATTACATCAGGAAAATGGAGTTTAGACCTAAAGAAACTCCAAAAGCTCCAAAGACACAAAGACTCTTAAGTTTTTCCCAAAGCCCTCCTAAAGCAACCCAAAGCAATCTAAATAATAATAAAAAAGGAAAAGCTTCTCTGAAAAGCACTGAGAGGTCCAATATGCTGAGTCAACTATATTAAGGTCACATGATATTTGTAATATATGAGAAATAATAGAATGCACTTAACAGGAATTGAACGTGTACTTTACAGTGCCCCCATATTCCGTTGGACTCCAATGGACTTTCACCGGACCCAGCCAATTCCAATGGACAGTCCATTGGACGTCCAACGGATTCCATTGGACTTGACAAAATTCGGTACCAGTCCAGTCAGAGTCCGGCCAAATTCGGTCAAAGTCCGGTCAAGTCACTTCAAGACAGAAAACAGGCGGACTGGCCGGACTGTCCAGTCCATTGGACTTCCGTTGGACTTCCAGTGGACTTCCACTGGACTCTCAGCACTTAATTAGACCAGATCCAAGAGTGCTCTGTCCAGTGGAGTCCAGTGGATGTCCAGTGGATGTCCAGTGGATGTCCAGTGGACTGTCGCTGGTTTAATTGCAGACTTGGGAGGGGGAGTTAGGGACAGTAGCAGTGTTCTTGGAAGCTTTGGGAGCCATATTAAGGAAGCTAGGTCACTAGAATAATACTTCAATCTTATCTTTAATTCATGTAACAATGTAATATAATATATTGTAAACTATATACTACATTATTATCTGACTTTGTGAATTTCACTAAGTCCAACTTTAAATTCACATGGAATGGAATCCAATTGGATTCCAACTGGAATACTTTAATCTTAGCTTAAATTTATGTGACAATGTAATATAATATATTAAAAACTATATACTACATGATTATATACAGGTAAAAATAAAATAAAAACATAATAAAAAGAAACAAAAAAGAAAAACAGAAAGAAAGAAGCGGAAAAAGGGGGGCGCGGGGTACATTGGTGGTGTCGTCGTCTGCGTTATCGACGTCGTGGTCAGCCGTACCGTCGTTGTATGCGTCGGTGTCGCCATCGGGTGTTGTCGTCGGCCGTACCTGCCGTGGTACGCGTCGGTATTGTCGTCGGTGTCGTCCATACGTGTCGTGGTACGTCGCTGTTGTCCGTGCGTGTCGTGGTGCAGCGTCGCTGCTGTCGTCGCGTGTTGTGGTCGTCCTGTCGTCCTCGTCCCGCTGCTGTACTCGTCCCTCGCCGCCCGTACTACGCCCTCGCTGTCGTCCTCGCCCTCGCCGTCGTCCTTGTCCCCGCTGCTGTACTCGCCCTCGCCGCTGTACTCGCCGCTGTACTCGCCCTCGCTGTCGTCCTCGTCCCGCTGCTGTACTCGCCCTCGCTGCTGTACTCGCCCTCGCTGCTGTACTCGCCCTCGCTGTCGTCCTCGTCCCCGCCGTCGTTCTCGTCCCCGCCGCTGTACTCGTCCCCGCGCTGTACTCGCCCTTGCCGCTGTACTCGCACTCGCCGCTGTACTCGCCCTCGCCATCGTCCTCGTCCCCGCCCGCCGTACTGCGCCCTCGCTGTCGTCCTCGCCCTCGCTGTCGTCCTCGCCCTCGCTGTCGTCCTACGCCCCTCGCTGTCGTCCTCGTCCCGCTGCTGTACTCGCCCTCGCCGCCCGTGCTCGCCCTCGCCGCCGTACTCGCCCTCGCTGTCGTCCTCGTCCCCGCTGTTGTACTCGCCCTCGCCGCTGTACTCGCCCTCGCTGTCGTCCTACGTCCCCGCCCGTCGTTCTCGTCCCGCCGCTGTACTCGCCCTCGCCGCCGTACTCGTCTTCGCCCGCCCGTACTCACCCCCTCGCCCGTCGTCCTTGCTCTTGCCGTACTCGCCCTCGCCGTCGTCCTTGCTCTCGCCGCCCGTCCTACGCCGTCGTCCTGGTCCACGCCCGGTGTCTTGGTCCTCACCGTCGTGGTTGTGGTCCTAGCCGTCGTCCTAGCCATCGTCCTCGCGGTCCCTCGCGGTCCTCGTCGTGGTCCTCGTCCGCGTCCTCGTTGTCGCTGTCGCAGTCGTCCTCGTCCTTGTCGGTGTGGCCGTCGTGGTCGTTCGTCCTCTGTCAGCGTCGGGTTGGCTCTCGCCTGGCTCCGACCGACGAGGCGGTGGTGGTGGTGGAAGGAAAAGGGTTGGGGTCGGAATCAACAACGGACCGACGTGGCATCAATATGTCACGTGCGCGTTGTTGCTTGTCCCGTGCCGAGCAGTGCCGAGAATTTCGGCGGCATCGCTATGTATTTAACTAATTTTATTATTTTTCATAAGCCTTTGTGGCTCAGTTGGTTTATCCTGCTTGCGTCCGGCATTCTCCGATGCCCGAGTTCAATTCTCGCTAGTGTCTTTTTTTCTATACTAGTATAAATTATAATAAAAGGACATCCGTTGGACTTCCATTGGAATTCTGTTGGACTTGTCCGCTGGAATTCCAATGGTCATGTCCGGTGGGATTCCAATGGACTTCCATTGGACTTCCGTTGGTCCTGTCCGGTCATTTCCAGTGGACAGTCCGCCCGGACAGTCCGTTGGACTTGTAGTCCGGTCGGACTTTCACCGGAATCTCACCGGAATCTCACCGGAAAATTTCAGCAGTCCTAGACCAGAAAAATTGTCATTCTGAATATAGAAAGTCCGACGGAGTCCGACCGGAGTCCGACCAAAAAATGGGGGCTGTGTAAAGACCTCGAATTGAACCAACAGTGTTATGGACACTCTTTTTCATTTTCATTTTGTTTCCTTTTGTTTTTTTTATAATTCTTTATACATTCTTATCATGTAATTGCTTCTTTCTTTGACTTATACTTGCATCTGACTCACATCAGTATAATTAAGTTCTTAATTACTTCACTGTTGACTGTATTCATGCACATGAACTCAAGTCTGAAGTTATAATAAACAGCCTTACAAATAACATGCTCTACCAACTGCAACATCACTGCTTGTGTGATCTAGCACATTTAATAGACTATATACCTTTGTTTCCAAAACCAAATAATATATTCTGGCACTTGCTCTGAAGCTAAAACCACTTATTATATACCAAAAATTTCAGAAAGTTGAGAGCAATATGCCTGTAATTAAATCATAATATTTATAATGCACAAGCATGTTCAATATACTTTAAATGTTATCAAAGACACTCAGAGAGATTTGAGGAATTTAGATATTTGCAAAGACACACAAAGCCACTTATAGTGGCACAGAGAGCCAAATATGTCCTGGGTAAGTTGGAATTACCAAAGTTGCTCTAAGGACAAACCCCTTTTGCCTAATGTAGACCCAAGTGAGACTCAGAGTCAGGCACTATAGCCAGCAAACAGATAGCCAGCACAGCTAACTAGACAAGAACTGGACAAAAAGCCCCCTCCAGTCAGAGTGTCAAGTTCCAGCACTGATCATCCCAATTGTCAGACCAAAGTGAGACACCAAGCAGAGTACCATAGCAAGAGACTAGAAAACAAGCAATGCTAACTAGACAAGACACAGACAAAACACCACCAGGCAGAGTTCCAAGCCCCAAGACAGACCTTTGCAAGCTGCAGCAAAGGTACCCACCAGCCACCAAGCCCAAGCTCCAACAGCAAGCACAGCTGTGCATATAAAACACAAACAATAGACAAAGCAATACCAGCCAGACTCCAGAGCCACATGACAGACAGCCCTGGCAGTGAAATATTTATGACGATAATGGAGATTCATAAGGGCAAAGGGAAAAAGCTGTGGCAGGGGCATGCAAGATGGGGTGTGTGGGCATGCTTATTCTGGTTGATGTATATTGTGTACAGGTACATTTAAGAGCACTTAGGTAGTGTAAAAATAAGTCCTTAGTCATAATTATCTCACTAGGAATGCGTGTGCGTCCAGCAAGTGACTTTTAATTGAGTTGGTTGTATAGTCTGACAAAGTAACATGTGACCTGTGCCTTGTAAATGTGTTGGACCCATATTCAAGGTATCGCACAACCTGCAGGATATCTTTTACACATTTAAATGTAATGATCCATGTTTGAAATATCTATAAGAGTATCTAAAAAACATGTAGCTCAAGTTTTTTATTTACTAAGGTCAAAATAAGGTAAGTATTAAAGAGAGAACATGGGTCACCAACATCGTCTAATCAAGGTAAAAAACTCTAGGTAAATGGGCACCTAACGACTTGGTAAATATTATTACAAGTATAATAACCTGGATTTAGCTTGGGTAAGGTGTGAAAGGACAACTGGATGTTGTCTTGAACCGTGTACAAACTTCCCCATTTGCGCATGCAGATCCTCGTGATGTGCTTTCAGCTGATCCCTATCGCATTGTTGGAATTTCTCAATTCTTCATGTGGAGAAGTCACTAGCAGATGCAGTGTCCTCTGACTGTGTTCAGGCCATCCCACAAAATCAGCTTCATACCCAGAGTTTGGGCTACATCGGATATGTTTGGGCCCTTACTTCACAGCATGCACGTTTTTCTTGTGAGTAGTAGTACAGCAGTGGTAATCATATGTTTCATTTCCCAAACATCATAGAAGACAGTATACAAGCCGTCATACTCTTTGTGTTCCTCGTTCACGTACAAGTAATGCTTTTGTTATCCCGGTACAGACTGCGGCTGCCATCATCAGTATCTATATGATAATATGTTATACGAAGGCTTGGCACAATATTTATCGAAAGGACAGCGTACCCCGGAGAAAATTATAGGTTTATTCCAGTCAAATTCGGGTCCAAGTAATGCCCCTTGAACTGGAGCTGCCCCTAAGGACCCGAAGCTACTAAGGGCCAGGGCAAGGCCAGTTCGCGCTCTGTTTTCATAATGAAACACCGGACACAGCGAGTTGTCACAATGACGTACCCTACTTCGTTTGGATGACGAGCAAGAGTCGCAAGGCTCGCAACAGATATAGATAACCCTAGCCTGATATTAATTTTATTTGACAATTGCAACAGATCATGACCTACAGGCGCCCGCAAACAGGCCATAGAAAACGCTGATTGCCACAAGCGAGGTAGAATCATGACTACATGAGAATGGAACTGTAAGTCTTTAACATCGATAGTCACTATACACTCAAGAACTCACACTCCAAACACAGAGAATATACTTGCGGACGTTATTACCGTGCACAGAACAAGTACATTGATGGGTCCATAAACTTGTGCAAGATAGTTTCCTAATAAGCGTCCAAAGGTACTCGCAGCATTAAGAATAGCAAGCTAAGGTGTCGCAGTTGTTGTCAGAGAATCTAAACGAGTTGATTACCGAACTTACCGAATAAAATGCAAGAGTGGTATTGATTCCATGAGTCGCAGCGTAGAGCTGCAGGTAAATCACTTTGAAATCAATGTTTCAAAGCATTCGTACAATCTCGGAAAATACCACGAACACTTACGAGGGAGATAAAATCCAAACATTGCGATTAGGCCTCTGTGTACTCGCTGTGGTCAATATAGAGGACTATAACAGGTGAAAAGCCACATACCCAAACGTTAAAATTATATACGGAAGATCGGTGAAGAAGCTTAGGATGTTTAGTTGTGGACCATTGTCGGTCGTCTTCCTGTAGGCCGACCTCATTAAGCAATTGCCTACCACCAGCATACTGAGTACGATGTAGGCGCTGGCGCGGACGGCTTGAGGAAACCCGATCGACCCAATCAGATTGCTAAATCAAGGGATGGATTTGTTACTTTTTTCCTACCGCGGACATACGGAAACTACTTACTTAATCACTGGATGTGGAAGTGAGAATATGCAATAATAGTCACAGATAAAATGGCCTCACTTATGGGAAATATGACGGCCCCGAGAGAGCTGCCGCTCATAACGATCCCTGTTGCGAGCACCTTTCGGCGCCGGAAATGATGTACTGTCAAGCTGACAGTCGGAACAAAAGTAAGCCCCAGTCCTATACCCATTCCTACTCCCTGGCTAAGGAAAACTTGCGCATAATGCTGCGGTTTTGCTAGGGAAAGCGTAAATAATCTGAAGAGACAGTGATGTCAAAAATTCTCCTGAACCCAAAACAATTCACAAGCTTACGAGACAGTAAAAAGCACCGAGCCAATGATTTCCAGAGCATAGAAGTATCCGGCATCGAAGAGTTTTCCAGAGACAACTCCAAATGCAAACGGCATCATTAGTTGAAAACTCCCTATCCAGCTGAGAGATATAAAATGTTAATAATGCATCGAGCAGCGTCAACGAAGACGTACGCAATTTTGCTGGCACTATGGTCGGAGAGGAATATTCTCGTATAGAAATCTGAGCTCCGATTTCGTGTTTCAGTGTAACAAGGCATCACGCTTGAGAGTTCTACTCACCCTGATAGACTCCGAACGAATAGAGGTAACTGAAACTCCAGCGTTAGTATTTATATACACGTTCTGAGCATCGAAATATACCCAAAGGTTGAAAAAGGATAAGCCAGCTAAATTTCAACATTAATTGAAACTACCGATAGGTCTGACAGGATTCTACTTACGCCCCGAGAATAGTTGTCCATGCTTTCACTCCTCCGTCTTGCACATTGAGGTCGTCGTGAGTCTCAATGGAGCCTGCGAGTGCTTGTCGAGAGTCGAAATCATCTTTGCTGGGAATAATATCGTTGTTTGTCATTAAGATGCGCTAGTTATGAGTGGCTCGTTTTTCAGTAGTGAGGGTGAAAATGAGCGAGTGCTACCACTAACTGCATACACTTGTATATATAAGTCCAGAGAAGTCGTTCGCTGATTCGGTGAGATTCATTTCAAGTCCAATAATAGAACTCCTAAACAGTCTGATGTGGGACTGGTACATTTCGCGAGACGTCTGCATTCTGCACCCACGGCAGTCATAAAGCATTTTCCATACAGATTTTTGTAGTACTGATGTTTCTCTGGCACAGCAAAGTTGATTAAATGATCCGCAAAGCTGCGATACAAATATAGGACCTTCTCCTCACATGCGCACGTATTCGAGACTACTGCAACCTCACCAGATCAAATCAAAATGGGGATCATGGCACCGCTCAACACGTGGATTCAATTAATAAATTTGCTTTTGCAAGCTCAATGCATACGAATATTAGTATGAGATACCTTGTTTCCTAAATTAGCGCCTGTTGGTCTCGACCTGAACGGGATAAATTTGAAATTGGTCCTGATAAGATCAAATCAAAACGGGGATCCTGGCACCGCTCAACACGTGGATTCAATTAATTAATTTATGTCTGCAAGCTCAATGCATATAAATATCAGTGTGAGATACTTTGTTTTCTAAATGCCAGTCCAGATTGAGGTCATCTGAAAGCAATAGAAGCGATGCTGATTTCCGAGAAACACATGATGGCACAACCCTGAATAAGGACGATCAGAGTAGACGATTACGGGACAATTCTGAAAGCAATTCTGAATTCGATTATGAACGCTCTGAGAATCTTGAGAAAGTCGAGAATCGTATAATCGTGCACAAATCGCGTCGGGCCCAGGAGATTCTTGCAGCGATTACGATTATTGCTCAGACGATTACCGGACGATTTCCTAAAATTTCTATCATTTTTTCCGTAAAATTTGACTGATCCCTATCTCATAATCGTGTTGATAATCTCCCAGCAATCGAAATCATAATCGTCTATAATTATGGTAAATACACACCTATTTTTAAGCCTCAGGCTCCACCTCCAACTTCTGTGTACATTCAATGCTATTGTCGGATGCAAGGTTCCACGACTGAGCGTAAGAACCTCGGACTATTCCAGTAGTCAGCCTTCTGGAAATAGAGTTGAGCTCGGACCACCGTCCCGAGTTGCCGATTTGTACTGGTACTATCTCTCCTTCCTTTCTCAACTAGTACCCTTGATTGTGCCATCATGTGTTTGTCGGAAACCAGTGCCGCTTCTATTACTTTCAAATGACTTCAATCCGGACTGACAGAAGCTGATTTAGAAAAACAAGTATCTCGCCCTGGTATTCGTATGCGTTGAGCTTGCAGACATAAATAAATTAATTGAATCCACGTGTTGAGCGGTGCCAGGATCCCCGTTTTGATTCGATCTTATCAGGACCAACAGGCGCTAATTTAGGAAACAAAGTATCTCATACTGGTATTCGTATGCGTAAAAGCAAATTTATTAATTGAATCCACGTGTTGAGCGATGTCATGATTCCCATTATGATATGATCTGGCCCTCTGCGAGAGCACCGCAAGAGATTCTTAGTGGATGAACCGATTCTATAGCTATCTCAAGACAAATTTCAAAGTTGTCCTCATCAAATTCGGAACCCATGTTGCTTTGGATATGTAGAGAGAGAGAGAGAGAGAGAGAGATAATTACTTGCAATCAGTGCACATAGGTTCAGGTATATCAGTCAACACACTGATGCTCCAATAAAAGTACCGATAAACAGGACATTAATTGTATTAGACACTACCTGCGACCATCCCTTCCAACTTGTTATTATCATGCAGAGAGCTTTCTAAAGATAAATTCTGCAAGTTTAATCAGAAATTCTGTGTCGCTGAATAAGGCAGGTGTAATTTACTTCAAGCATAAGCATTCTTGATGCGTGCCTTTGAACCTGTGGAGCCCTTGTCGGCATTCTTTGCTTATGGACCGTTCGACCGTTGAGGCTGTTTTGTAATTACTTTGAGAAAAAGAGGGACGGCAATGAATGATGTCAATTATGCTTACGATGAAAGCAAAGAGCAAGAGAACACTGAGTATTATCACCATTTAGTCTGGCTTAGGTAGTAAGAAATCATACGACCTACTCCTTGCCAGACATGCCGTGAAGGCCAGCCACACAACTGGTGATGTCGTAAGTAACTCGTTGTCTTGTGATGCAGCATTGATTCAATGCACTCACAAGTATGTGGAATAACTAAAAACTGCTCTTGAAGTAAGCAATATTTTCCATATTAAAGCCCGAGGGATAACAAACCGATACGAGTATGGCCAATTCATTCAGACTCGTGAGAAATCCTGTCTCTATTAGACATGTTGGATTAGTTGGTGTATTTCACAATCCCTATGTATGCTTGACTTACGGATTGTCCAAGCAATCACTTTATCGATAGTCGAGGAAGTGCTTGACAGATCACTGAGAGAAATGAGAAGGAAATGGCAATGAAACTAACACACCTTTTCCCATGTGCTTTGAGATAATAAGACAGTGAAACAGCAATGATTATGTCGATTACCAACCCAATGGCCAATACAGTGATCACAAGCCATTTCCATTTAGTTTGAATTTGAGGCAATGTCGTCGCGTTCAGCGCCTCGGCCATAACGACAAATGTCATAACACCGCGAATAGAAGAGGAAATCCAGCATATGACCGGAATATAGAGCTTTCCACTGACTATACGCACGCGTTCTGCAAAAAATATCTGCCAAATATTTGGGGTTTTAACACTAAATGCAGGCTTCGAATGAATAAGTAGTACCTGAACAATAGGGCCAATCACTCCACTGAATGAAAGTGCTACATCTAGTGATTTGGGAGGTTTGAGGATATCATTCGGATTTCCATAGCCGTTAACTAGCATGATATATAGGGCATGGCAGACGCATAGACAATGTCCAAGTTCGAATGACCTAAAGAGAGGGCATGTCAAGTTCATTCCTTAATGTCTGAAAGTGGACCACAGAAAGGAGTGTCCCTTCGGATACTTACCATACTGCAAAAACCTATCCAACAACCATGAGTGCTCTTAAAGAAAAAATTGAAGAGCCAATGTACCATAAGCTTCAAATATGCTTTATCATTAGGAAATCGAGTGTAGTATATGTACGTCTGAACAACAATGACTCCAAAGAGACAGCAAGAGACAGCAGTACCAATTAACAGGTAGCCAAGGGTGTTACGAACGTCGAATATAATCGGCTCCATGAATAAGGCCAAGGGGAGAGATGTTCGCCCGTAACTCTTCAAATGTAAGAGTATAAATTGTGAATCGCACCAAATTACTTTAGTGCGGTGGGAATTCCAAAATTGTCAATGATAATTTTTATATTTGCATGGGTTGTTATTAGGTCAATGACTCTGCAATGTATCAAGGTTCTGATCGTAGCTCTGCGATGGATGAGCAAAAATGGAAGGGGTACTCAATACAACTTTCGCCGTGTAGATGGCTCCCGTTTCAAGTGCTATGTTCGGCCATATCACACAGGGATATCATGGAATCAAGACAGATATTTCTATTTCCCAATCTTGATTTTGAACCAAAAGGAGCCTAGAGCATCCTTTATGTCTTAGATTGAGAAAAAAATCATCATACTTGACGATGAAGTTACGTGTATGTACTATTCATAGCACGCATGATTTAATCCCAAAGATACTCCCTCGTTGATAAATTTGTAAATGGCGTGACCGTTCCATCAAATTTACCATCAAGTATCGAGCATTGAGAGATCACCGGGTTTTATATAAGTAAGGCAACATACCTGACTCTGCCCTTGCGATAGTCGTGGCCAATGGCATCTTCTGCGGTCCCCACACCCAACCTACAGAGCACTATAGGAGCCCTATTGATAGGGTTTCTCATATCATGTTGCCTCTTCGGAGTTGGCACCGTTCAGACTTATCTATACTATGCCCATTTCCAAACCGACAGAGCATCTTTGAAGATTATGGTGTGTATACATCGATATGCTATTTTGCTGTTATTCACAGTCTTTACGCAGGTCATGACTGTCTGGTACCTATTATGCATATTCTATGTCATGAACTGAATAACTTGCTCAAAAATCATCTACTTAGGATCTGTGAGCTTGCACACTGCTTGTGTATCTGCCATTCATGTTATGTCGTCGCGGTTGTTGGATATGGCAACCCATCATTTTTGTTTGTTCTTCCAAGGTCCTTCGATGCATCAATTCTCCTGAGCGGAGTGATTGCAGCAATTGTTCAGGTATGATTACTAAGCTCTGTGGTTACTAAATGTCTCACCTCTTCACAGTCTTTCTACGTCGAACGCGTCCGAATGATAAGCCGGAAACTCATAATACCGATTTTTGCTGGTTTCTTACAGCACTGCGACTCATAATGACGGTTTTGCTCACGGTAGAAGCTACGAGGACCTCCTTACATCGGTTTGAAACCCGTTGGAAGTGGCTATGTGCCAGTACATTGGCTATAGGATCGTCAGTGGATTTATTCGTGGCCGTACTTTTATCCTATCACCTTAGGGTTATCGGACTTCAGATGACTCACAGAAGGTCAGCTCCCCATAGATCTACGGCAAGAATTGGCATATTCACGAATCTCGCAAGAACTTTATTTCTTATTGACAAGATCACTGCGTGGACAATTCGTAAGTCGTCCTACGACCTTTCTTCGTTTGAAACTCTCAAAACACATCGTAGAAACAGGACTAGTAACCAGTTTGGCTGGACTGCTCCTGCTAATTTGTGTAAGTTATGCTGGACCGCATTGTATACGCATGTTCTAAATGAATAACAAACTAGTTCCTAACAATGCCCAAGAGCTGTGAGCATGAGAACTCACTGTCTGATGGGTAGTGAACGCTCACCTCCAGCTATCAGTTATCTGGCTAGGAATCTTCATGCTCCTGGCACGCAGTAGGTCTCTCGAAATTATTATGGCTGTCCCAACCTTCATGCTGCATCTCAGTATTTTCAAACTCTTTACTTGCATCGTAGGTGGAATACTCTCTGCAGGACTATGTACTAATCGTGGATGGGGCCGTAGACTAAATGGGAGGGCAAACCTTCGCAAAAAAAAATCTCTAGAAGTAACCACTACACTCCCCAAAGGATCCCCTGCTTCCCTGCACAAGAATAGGGTTAGAAAAAATGTTACAGTCATCGGGAAGAGCAATTACTGAGTCATCTTCTAGCCGCATCTAACGGGAATTGCGGTGCACGTTAGCAAAATTACCGAGGTCACGGTAGACCCCGAGTTCGCGCATGGGGTGATATAAATTCAATAGTACTTAGATGAATATTTTCTACAAGTAACCTCAGGTCTTTCTATTACAAACAAGCTGTCATGAAGTTTAGCAATAGTATCTGTTAACGACGGCAAGTTTTTGCTTTACTGAACAATTTAAACAGAAGTTCTATGAGCACAGAATAATGATGATATAAAGACGTTGCTCATGTTGTTAGTAGGCAGATCGACACGCAGATTACAGTAAAAGAATCAGATATTCAAGTCAGTTAGCCCTGATCACAGATTTGAACGAGATATCTCGAGAAACGGGCACCCATGATCACTACGAGTTGGAATACAAAACCGATCAACAAATAACAAGCTATGATGGGACTATTAGCACGAGACTGTGTACATCCTTGAACATAAAGACCTAGTATGACGAGGCAGAACAATCTTAGTTTTTGAAGAGCAATAGATGATACGGAGGTATGGGTAGTACTCAAAGGTACCTGTTACATGACAGACATGTGACATAAAGGAGCTTACGCTCTAACCCCGAACCGTACCCTGCGCGAGTACATGCTGCTGCTCCAATAGCTGTCAACGCGATGGTGCCAGACACCTGCAGGGCGAGCTTCATGGCCTCCTGATTGAGCACGTCCTCGCCGTCGCCGTCGTTGCTTTTGTGTGCTGGGCCTCCTTCGCGTCGTGCGCCTTCGCGGTCTGAGTCTGCGTGGCGCTGCTCGTGGTGCTCGACCTCCCCATCCCCATCGTCATGCTGCTGCTCCATCCGCCTTTGAGCAAGCGGCGAACTGACACTCGCACTCCTCGCCCGATCGCCCAAGCCCAACATGGATGGCTCAGTTGTCGCCAGTCGCCCGACAACCAGGTCCTCCCTCCTCTCCTCCGTGTCTTCATCCGTTTCCGCCGTCTACGATTCTGCGTCCATGTTCTCATGACCAGCCTCTTCCTCGTCCCCGTCTTCATGCTGCGCCCCACCCTCCGCGTCAACAGCACCACGCACCTCCGCCGCAGGTACCCCACGCTCGACGTGCCCACCCTCCACAAGATGTACATGCCCATTCTCCCCGTGCTTGGCACGCGCCAGCTGTTCCTCCTCCCCCCTCCTCCTCCATGCTCTCCAGCTCATGCGGCATGGCCGTCGAGATGCTCCTCGCGTCGTCGTCATCATCGTCCTCGTCATCATCGTCATTGTCATCCTCCTCTTGTCCCTCCTCACTATCTTGCTCCACATTGACCTCTCCCTCCTCATGCTCACGCCCACGCTGTGGTTCACATTCACATTCACGTTCGCGCTCATGATGTCCAGAACCCAACTCGCCCGCCCCCGCACCCCTCATAATCATCTCTTCAACAACCCCACCTCCCTCCCCATCGTCTCGTGCTCGAGCACCGCCCCTCCAGTTGGCGCACCCTCTCAAAATGGCCAGCGAGCCGCGTCTGCGTGTCACGCAGCTGCGATTGCCGGTCCTGAATTATGACCACCAGGAACGCGAGGGCGTTGCTGTCATTTGCGGTGGTGGTGAATGTGGGTTGGGTGGGGGCGGAGGCGGAGGAGGCAGCGGACGACATTGCGCCAACGGATGTGGGTTGTTCTTGCTCCTCCCCGAACGAAGTCGAAGTTGTTGCTGCAGGCGGCGGCGTGGACGACGTGGAGGTCCCTGCTCCTTCTGTTGCTCCCTTCTTATCCTTCCCTCCCCGCCTCCGTCGAAATCGAGGCTGGAAGAACAGGCGCAGTAGGCGGTCCCGCTCCCGAACTTCCGGCAGCGGCGGGTGTAGCAGCAGCAGGCTGGTTATTGGAAGGTGAAGAGGGCGGCGGCGGCTGCATTCTGTCCCGGTGGCGGAGCGCGTACAGGCGGGAAATACGTCGAGAACAATGGAAGACTCGCAAGCTAAAAGTAGAATAAAAAAAAGAATATTGTCAGCATATGCCCATGGAAACAGAGCACAGATAAAGGAAAGACAGTGCGGCAAAAAAAAACAAGACTCGAGACTCGAAGCACATTTTATGCAAATCCAAATCCAAATCAAACGTCAAAAACCGAAAATCCAAACCCACAGAAAAGAAAAAACTCACCCTCCCTACAAGAACATCCCCACCTCGCCCATCGCCCGCATCAGATCGCCCAACACCACCCTGTCTCCCGGCTCTTCTGCACCTCTCCCTGCAGCCTGTTCAGAATCGCATCAAGCGTCAAGCCCGTCTTGCCAGGGGACCGAAGGCCGATAACGCCCAAACTGCCGAGGCCTTGGGCGAGCTGCAGGCGGCGCTGCTGGAACTGCGCTTGCGCTTGGGAGTGGGCGGTGGGTGGTGGAGAAGGGAAGTTTTTCTGGGCCTGCGATTGGTACAGTTGGGCGCCGTTAACACCTGCGCCGCCTGGCCCATTGACGCCACGGCCGCCATTCATCCCTCCTGTCCCCATCCCTCCAACGCCTCCCAGCCACACAATACCCAGATGCTGCCGCTCATGCAGCCCTCTCACCCGTACCGGTGCCACCGTGCACCTGCTGCTGGTGCTGCTCCATCCTGGGGGACACTTGAGCATCCTGCTCGGTGAACACGCACACGACACGCGCGGCAAATTTGTCGTGGATAATCGTTTCGTTGTCTTCGCGGTGGTGGATGAAGATGTGGCGCTCTTTCCCATCCGGCATATTCTCATCTCTCTGTCCCTCCTCTCCGGCACCCTCTCCAGCTCACGCAAACCCCTCGTCGCCGTTCCCATCCACATCCTCGGCGCATGTGCTGCCTCATCACCTCCTGTTCCGTTATACTCCCCCATTCACCTTCAAATTCTCCTGCGTACAACATACGATGTTCGTCTGCATGTGTTTAAGTTGAACTTGCACATTTTTGACGAGAGATAGCCAAAAGGGGGGTCCAGACGGGCCGGCAGCGGAGGTGGAAGCAGAGACAGGGGAGGAGATGGCGGGGGCTAGCTGTTGGAGGTGGAGATGGAGGTGGGGGATTCGGATCCGGGGCCGGGGGCAGAGAATGATGTGAAAGTAGATGAAAGGGATGGTGACGTAGGCGAAGAAGGCAATGTCGCCGCCGTTGGTGGAGTAACCGACGGTATATAAGGGCAGTGGCGAGCTGGCGCCGAATATTCATACAGGGGGGGAGATAGAGACCGGTAGAGAAGACATAAAACGAGACTACACACATAGCAAAGTCAGTATATGTGCTTAAACAACACTTAAAGATACGAAGAAAACGCACCGAAAGTTCTTCCACGTACAACATATTTCATTTATCGTGTTGGTCAAGCTATCCAGCTCTACCCTGTCATGTCTTCCTCTGCATACCCTTCCTTCTTTGCGGTCTGCTCAGAACGACATCGAAGCTGAAACTCGTCAGAGGCGGCCGAACCGTGGATGATTCCCTCATCAGTGTTTCTCAGACCTAGCAGTAGCACACACTAGTCTCGTCTCATCCACCCAGCCTTATAAGCGACAGAAACACGGGCGACCATTGGCTGATGTTAAAAATATGCACGAGATTCATACAGAGTTAAGTAAGTGCAGAGACGAGAAGCAGAAACAAAGAGTGCACTGTTTGTTTGTTCATATCTCGATATAATTCAGACTCCGCTCGCTTGACGTCTGCTTCTGGGACGAGGACCGAATAAAACTAAGAAGAGACAGCCGAAGGTGCAATTTAATCTCAGCCACCGGTCATGAGTAAGAGCTGCACAAATTGTTGGGCCCTTCAGTATGGATGTGGAGGGAGGGCGAGATTTTTAAAATAGAGATAGGGATTGGGAGGTGGTATGCGAGGGGGTTAGGTTGCGTGAGGAGAGGAAGATAAATATAAAATGGCAGTGTACGTTGTAGGAGAGGAGAAGAAGAATTTTTCTCGAATTATACACCGATTTCGTGGCTGAGTTATTCTTTCTACAGCCATACAAGACCATCGAGAAGCTGTCACAAGCAGGGCTAACAATGGCCCTAAGCAGGCAGCAGTCTTGATGAAATAAGAACCTGAATAGTTCGTGAAGCAAAGACAGAGCTGACTCTATCCAGGAATGTTCTTACTGTGAAATTACACCATTTAATATAATTGTACGTACTAGGAGTCACAGTTCACCTACAGTAGGGAAAACGAGAGCGAAACTATTTCTTTGACGTATCCAATCGTATAGTGGTAAACACAAATCTAAGAAAAGGAAACGGAAAAGAGGCCAAATTTGATGTTGAAAAATCTGCTATTGATGTGCCGCAATGAGCTAGACTTGATTGTCACCAGATGAGGCATCCGTGCTGAGCTCCCTCTTCAGTTTAATCACCGGGGTCGGCTCCACATCATTTGTATGAGCCCAGATGCTAACATCTCTTTCAGTGGAATTTCCACTATGACCATTGCCACTCCCTTGCTGTGACCCAAACTGCAAGCCGGATATATGAGTGATTGCAGCTGGTACTACTGTGTTGTTGGTATCTGTAAGAGCAAGTCTGGCAACCAGAACTGTTGGCGCCAATCCCTGATTCCATGTAAGAGTCGTAGAATGTTAAAATGAGCATTAAAATATACGTACCGAGACAACAATAATAATTGATTCCATGTAATAACCAGCTATGCTCAAGGGAGATCCTAACCCATTGAATGACGGAACAACACCAATGATGGCCTTGAAGAGGGAGTACCAGGGAGTAAGCTGCAGCTGACTCGGTGATCATTGCCACAATGTGGTTGAATCCTCTTCTGGATGGTAAACCATGAATTCGGGAAGCAGAATGTATTCTGTACCCAATGAGAAATGTTGCAGCCAAAGTGGTGCCTAGTGACACAAATGTGAGAGCACTTGAGATATTATTGAATAGATTGATGTTTGCGTCACTAGTTATCAAACTGAATTTGACACTTAAAACTGTTGTTGCAACAAAGAGACCTGCAATGACATGTCATTACTGGAAGTGTTCATTCTGAAATTTGATCCATGGGGCTCACCGAATTCTGTGACTAAAAGTATCAATGGAGTGGAAATTACCCACAACAATTGTCCCCAGACGTGGTAGCATCTCCATATCTGTACAGGAATATATTAGAGTCAAGTGATCATCAACAATACTGACCAACCAATAGTCCATCGGAAATAATCATAGAGGAATTCTCTATAAAGGCAGAGAGCACCGAGATCCATTGAGGGCCGATCACTGTTCCCAAAAGATTGATTCCCGCGTGTCTCCATTAATCACAATTGTCCAAGTAAGGTAGTACCATTGCAAAATGAGGTCGAAGAAGCATAGCAGGTACAGCGCGGAAATAGTCGGTATAACAATGCGACGATTAAAATTTTGAGGCTTTTGGATACTGTAAAAGACATCATTGACGAAGTTTGTTTTAAAGTTGAAGGGAAGAACCCACAGTAAATGTAGATGGTTGCTCCATATACCATAGTGTAAATTCCTGATGCACATAAGTTTGTGTTTATGATATTCAAAGAAGTGGAGTTTTACCCATAAGAAAATTTAAAAGCATTGAGCTATTGAGGTTACCGCTAATTTGAGTCTCTTGTACATTGACTGGGATTAGAATGTCAGGTGTAGACATGGTGTAATGCTTTAGAGTTGAGGACCTTCATCCAAGGAACTCTTTATATATATGGGTTGACTGGTTGACTGTATTATTCTTATCTTATGCTACTTATCATAGCAATTCTCTTGAGCAGTCGCTATGGGTACTCGGGAAAATTGTATCAGTACTACAATGATTTGACATTCTCAGTTCACTCACCAGACATACAGTGTTAGCTTGTTAGATATGGTTGAGAGGACCACGGTGTTGGACGTACAACTGATTTGATATTCAACTTGATAACAGTTTTATCCCAAAATATCATCCATATATCTATCGTACCTCGTACCAGGAACTCATTTCCGAGGTCAGCATTGAGTATTGCGATAGTTAATATCCATTTCCCCTATCCATAGTACCGACCACTCATCTGCTATTCATTATTTTTCAGACTTGTGAGTTACAATGGCGATGGCTGGTTTACAAATAGTCAAACTCAGATGTGATGGTTATTGATCATCATGAATTATTTTGTACAACGTGGTATTCATAGATCAAGTGAATTCTGGTATCAGTTAATCCGTTCGGTAGTCGTCGCGGACGCTAAATTGAATCATCCTGCCATGTCCATGAGTTGACTTGCTCAGCTACATTCATACACACCTGTAGAAACACGCTCATAAGGGACATGTTATGATTCACAAACATCTGCCAACTGTTTGGAGTGTCTAGCGTTTGTACAGCGTCCGATAGCTACATATGACGAGACGTAACTTTAAGTATATCTATAATTTGTTGTATTATGTTTGATTTAGTACACCTGCCTCATCAATATCGCTATGTTACCTTCCCCGGAAGTTTTGTCCATGCAGTAAAATCTTCGATCAATCACGTCCGAATGTCTGTTCTCATAGCTTGGTTATATTAGTCACTGACTAATTGCTACTAATTGCTGTGTGATGCACACCACTTGGTCACATCACGAAAAACCTACTTTTGTTTTTGCAAAGTAAGAGTATTCGTCAGTGTGAGAATAGGTTGCTATTGCTCTGCCACAGTAACAAATGTGTTCTTATCCAGGACTTGATCCAAACTTGTTGTTACCCATGTGCACTATCCCTCTACTCCATACATGACATATGTTCGGATTTATACTCATTTATGTTTAACGAGCTACGTACAGGTGTTTGCTATCACATACTTTTCTTGAAATTGTCTGCTTCAATTGAACCACTTGGGATCGTCGTAGTATGCGGTTAGTATGAGTAGTAAATATGTTTCTTTGAGTTCTCTTCCTAGTAAAGTATCCAACTCTATTATTAATACCTATAGTATTCAATGACACGAAGGCAAAACAAACGAAAGACAAATCAGGTCCCTGTCTAAATTACTACATTGTAGCACTAGCCTTGGCAAATAAGATACTCCATAGATTCCTCCCGACCAGTCGACACCACAATACGATTCAATTAGTGAGGGATATTTGCTACAGATATGCTTGCCTCATCCCTGAGATAAAAAAAAGCAGGTTGGGAAGAAAGAGGAGGGATCGTCCACCTTACAAGCTAAAAAAACAAAATTCAGGCAGAGAAATGAAAAGAAAGTCGGGATCTGAATTTCATTTTAAATTTTACAGTCGCAGAGCCTTGGCCGATCACAGACTCTGGAAGATGTCGCAGTCTACTTTGTAGACTGCGTGAAAGTCCTCCAAATGAAGCGCCTAGATGCGTAGTTGTAATGAGCAGAAGGTTATCACGGTTTATATAAATGACTCAAAAAGGAACCTCTCAAACTCCTTTCTCACGTTCTCAATGATGCTGATCGTGTAAGCCTGGCGCCCCAGTCTTACCACAGCCCTTTTCCATATTATCTTATCTTCTACATTTCCGTACATGTGATGCGATCCCCAACTTATTCCTTCGATGCCGACTTCTCTCTTACACATTAAACATTATGTACCATACACACCTGTAGCTAATCAGTCGTTCTATTGATATATCGTGGTCCTGTCATTCTCTGTGTGACTCTCAGTGAGCCTGGTGACGCCAGGCTTTCAGATCGAACCAGTTTCTGAGACACACCCGGCACACTCGCGCATTGCATATTGCGATTGTCATTCAAAGTGGCCAGTAAACTCAGAGACAGAAAATACTATATAAGAGGTCTTTACACTCCCCACAGGTACCGATCGAATTTTATTTGGCAGTGTCCCTGCCAAATTAGCAGTAAAATGTCCAAATTTTTCCGACCGGATTCCGACTGGATTCCGATCAGAACCACCGGTACCGACCGGTTCCACTGTTAACAAGTCCAACCAAAATCCGACCGGAATCCAACTGGAATCCAAGTGGAATTCATCAAATTTGAAACCCAATTAGACCCAATTCCGAGTGGAATCCAAGTGGTACCAAGCAGAACTATATTATGTCAGCATACTATTTACAGCTCAGCAAGTAATAACACAAAAAGTATACATAGATCTCAACAGTTTGTGACAAATTTGGTATTGTTAGAATTGTAAAATTGAGGAGAATATATTTATGTAATAGTTATATAAAATTAAAAATTTTCTAATAAAGAAATACCTATTTTTCATATAAATCTGTGCTTATATAATCTAAATGTCTTGAATAAAATTAATCTTTGTATTCCATTAATTTCTATTATTGTAAAACTATTAATATATAGCTAACAGAGTGCTATTTTGTTGCAAAATGTAGTTTACAATATATATATTTAAATTTACAGTATTTTGTATATTGAACATGCTGACATAATATTATGATGATGGTGTAATTACAGATGCATTGCCCTCAATTTTCTGATCATTTTGATATATAATATGTGGGTATAGCTTCAGAGGAAGTGCCAGAATATATTATTGGGTGTTGTAAAGAATAGTATATAATTCATAAAATGTTGATAATACCACAAGCAATAATAGTGTAGTTGGTAATGTGTGTATAGAATTAATATATATGAAGCTGTTGGTTCAATTCCTGTTGAGTGCATTTTATAATTTCGCATTTATTACAGATATCATGTGACCTGAATGATTACTTAAGAGCTTATGTAAGAAATATTATGTAATACTGACTAAGCAGACTATATCATGTGATTTCAATACATTATTTATAAGCTTATGTAAGCGACTATTATGTAATGCTGACTAAGCATTGTATTATATACCTGATTAAGTACATTATGAGAAATTCTGACCGGATTCTGACCAGTTCTGAGTGGATTCCGATCAGATTCCAACTGGTTCCGATCGGTTCCAACTGGGTCCAAGCAGTTCCGACCGGTACCCGTGGGGCACTGTAAAGTACTGCTATATAATGTGTGAGTAATTTAATGCAATAATATGAAGAGGATAAGTAAACTGAAGTAATGAAGTATGAACAATCAATCCAGCAAGTGTAGTGCATCAGAAGGAAATGCAAGAACAAAAGAACAAACTTCGCACCCATGGTGAGACCGTATCCCACCATCACTCGCTACCTCAACTAATATCACATCACCTGTCAATTGCCGACCACCTCCATCCCAACCCGGCGCAGAAGAAGGTGGTGGACGACAACGACTACTGAGCTGTGAGAGTAAGATAAAAAGGGGAGGGGGGGGGGATCCAAAAGAACGAAAAGGAATGACTCACTCAAATATAGCATACCAATCACTCTTCGTCATCTCACCTAGCTTCCTATCATCCTGCCTACGCCCTTTCCATTAAAAGGCTCTCCTTCTGCTTCGCACTCGCCTTCCCGAACCCGAACAAGTCTTCTTCCGGCTTCCTGTATCTTTCCCTCACCCTCCTTCATCCCGCCTCCTCCCTGCCCCAAAAATTCCCCCAAAGCACACAAAAGTAGAAATTGAGTGGATGAGACAAGAGAACAAGAGCAAAAGCAAAGGAAAAGTGGAGGCCATGTACCACCATTCCAAGTGTGTTGTATATCACCAAATATGTCAGTGTTCTTCCGGAATCGTGTTCTTGTTATCATCCGAGCCCTATACGAGGTCGGGCACCAAGACCACGGGGTTTTGCATGAGCGCAATGGGAACACATCGGATTCCATGAACGTTGTGGTGGCCATGAAGAAACTCCTGTATGCGTGTGCGGATGTGCGAGTTAGGGCTGCATAGCGATTGGGAATTGAGTGAGACAAGGTGAGGGATGAGAGAAACAAGGGTAGGGTAGACAGAGTGGGAGGACTTAGGGTACTCGTGGATGGGATACAGAGGAACATGCAAGGATGGAAGGCTAATGGGAGTAGGAATGGGTGAAATAATGACAAACATAAGGAGAAAGAATAGGGAGCACGTACTGCTGTGACTTCTTCAAACTGAATGTCCAACCCAGAACCTGGTCTACAGCCGTAGAAGTGAAGGTGACGATGAAGAACCATATCTGAATTACCCAGAGTTTCTTCAGTTTTTGCGTGTCTTATGAAGACGGAAGTCAGCGTACCAGTCATCAAGTACAGGGCGACTTCGGAAAAGAGCAGGGCAGGTGTGAAGAGCAATACATTGAGTCCATTGATTTGCTGTAATTACAAATTTAGATCTCAGTATCAACAGTATATAAAGCATTTCCCCTTTGAGTGAACCAGAGATGGTCGGGGAGAGCGTGCATACCTTTGAGTCTTCTTATTGAGAATACCCTGTCTCAGCGAGGGATGTACTCAGCAGAGCATAGGACAAAATTCTTGAGGATAGACTGTCAGATATGGAGGGAGACAAGACTTTGGAATGTATGTATGTCAGTAACGAAAGGTCAGGGAGAAAGTTGGAGAATACAGTAAAAGAATATAAGGAAAGAGAAGCGAAGAGAGACGCACATTGAATACAGCGAGAAGGTCACCAAAGGGAGTCATCCCATCCATCTCCTGATTCAGATAGACGTGGTATCCTGGCCAAGTGGATGCTGGATCATATACATGAAGATGTATCCATGTTGCATGACATCGTTCACTATCATATAATGATAAACTGTCTTCGTGGTTGAGTTATTCATTTCATGCCTCTGTATCGTTTGATGTTGTTTAGGGAGGTCTACATGTGACCAATGGTCTGGCCCGTTATGCCATCAATTTATCACTGAGCAAATGTTTTTCATTCATTTGTTCTCTTCCCTTCAAGTGTTGAAAAGCTCTTTCTTTGACTTTTAAAATCCACTCGTGTTGTGAACAGCACATTTGAATGTCTCTTTATTTCTATACGCAAGCCGGACAGGACTCTCAGAAGAGCTTACCTGCTTGTTATGTCCTCATCACGGAGACCAGCAACGCATAGAAGCTCATCGATCAGGAGGCGACAAGGAGATGATTAATAGCTCGCACACATGAGTTGAGCGCCGCCTGTGAGGATAAAACTGAGGACAGGAAGCATTCATCTTCTAGGCTGTTATCCTGATGCGGTGCAGGGAGCCCGTGTTGTTGATTCATTTGTTCAGTATTGCTGCTGCTGATTCCCAGTAGCATCTGTTTCCACATCCTCGCCATTGTATGAAACAGAATTTGACACAGATTTTATACAAGAAACCTCAGCTCTAACAAATTCATATTATGAAGATGTTGCTTGACAAACCAAATCTCTTGAACACTACACTGACTTCAAACACCACATTACATTAAGGGAAGTTTGATTCTGACATTTTTACCATGGCCCTAAATATATGAACAGGAGGGAACTGTAAATGTAGATTAAGGGAAAGAGGGACAATTTTTGAATATTTGAATCTTCATTGTGGTTTGCAGAATGTCTCGATACAAAGCGTATCCCCAACCAGGTTGTCTCAGGTACTCATTATTCCCCATAACACCCTTGGTTTTCTATTCCGTGTTAAAAACAAGAACAAATATGTTAAATAATTGACAGATCAACTATTTCTTTGATGTATACCAATCATATGATGGTAAATAAAAATCTAAGGAAAAGAAAACGGAAACGAAGCAAATCTGATGTTGACAAATCTGCCATTGATGTGCTGCAATGTGCTAGACTTGATTGTCCCCAGATGAGGCTTTCATTGTGGACTCCCTCTTCAGTTCAATAAACGAGGTCGGCTCCACACCATCTGTACGAGCACAGGAGCTAACATCTCTTCCAGTGGAATTTTCACTATGACCACTGCTACTCCCTTGGTGTGATCCAAACTGCAAGCCGGATATGTGAGTGATTGCGGCTGGTACTATATTGTTGTCAGGGTCTGTAAGAGCAAGTCTGGTGATCAGAACTGTTGGCGCCAATCCCTGATTCTAGGTAAGAGATGCGGGGTGTTGATAAGAGCATTAAAATATACATACTGAAACAATAGGGATAATTGATTCCATGTAATAATCAGCTTCACTCAAGGGAGATCCTAACACGTTGAATGATGAAACAACAATGATGATAGCCTTGAGGATGAGTACCAGGGAGTAAGCTGCAGCTGACTCAATGATCGTTGTCATAATGTGGTTGAATCCTCTTCTGGATGGTAGGCTATGAATTTGGGAAGCAGAATGTATTCTGTACCCAATGAGAAATGTTGTAATCAAAGTGGTCCCCAGTGATACAAATGTGAGAGCACTTGAGATGTTATTGAATAGAATAGCATTAGCCTCACTGCTTATTGGACCAAATTCGCGCGTTTAAAACTGTTATTGCAACAATAAGACCTGCAAAGACACATTGTTACTGGAAATGTTCATGATAAACTTCAATCCACGGCTCTCACCAAACTCCGCCACTAAAAGTGTCAATGAAGCCAAAATCGCCCGGAATGATTGTCTCCAAGCATGATAGCATTGCCAAATTTGACAAGACGTCAATAAGAACTATATAATAACCAACAATATTAACCAACCAGTAGTCCGTCAGAAACAATCAACAAGGAATTCTGAAGTAAGTCACTGAGTACCGCAATCCATTGAAGGCCGTCCAGTGTTCCCAAAAAATTGATTCTTGCGTGTCTCCATTAATTACAATTGTCCAAATAAGGTAGTACCATTGCGCAATGAGGTCGAAAAAGCATAGCAAATACAGTGCAGAAATAATCGGTATAACAATGCGACGATTAAAATTTCTAGGCTTTCTTGATACTGTAGGAAACGTCATTGGCGAAGTATGTTTTCAAGTTGAATGCAAAATGCCCACAGTAAATGTATATGGTTGCTCCATATACCATCGTGTAAATTCCTGGCACACATAAGTTTGTGTTTATGATATTCACAGAAGTGGAAATTTACCCATAAGAAAATTCAAAAGCATTGAGCTATTGAGGTTGCCGCTAATTTGAGTCTCTTGTACATTGGCTGGGATTGGAATGTCAGGTGTAGACATAGTGTGGTGCTTTAGAAGACCCTCAACCACCGAACCCCTTATATACATTAGTTTACTGGTTGACAATAGTATTCTTACCTTTTACTACTTATCATAGCAATTCTCTCGAACAGTCGCTATGGATACTCCAAAGAATCATCCCAGTACTAAAATAATTTGACGTCCTCACTTCACTCACCAGGCATACATTGTTGGCTTGTTAGATATGGTTGGGAAGACTACCATGTTGGACGTACAACTGATTTGAAATTTAACTTAATAACAGTTTTATCCTGAAATACCACCCATGTTTCTATCATATCTGGAACTCATTTCCGAGGTCAGCATTGAATACTGTGATGGTCAATATCCATTTCACCTATAGTGTTCCCATAGTATCTACCACTCATCCACTATTCATTATTTGTCAGTCTTGCGGGTCAGAAAGACCATAGCTGGCTTGCAAATAGTCAAACTCAAATGTGATGGTGTGTGATGGTCATAAATGATCTTGTAGAGTGTGGTGTTCCTAGATTAAGTGAATCCTGATATCAGTGATTCCGTTGGTAATCGCTGTGGACACTTGATTGAATCATTCTGCCATGTTCATGAGGTAACTTGCTCAGCTACATTCATCTATACACGTGAGAAACACGCTCATAGGGAGCATATTAAGATTCACAGACATCTTCCAGATTTTTGGAGTGCATAACGCTTTTTCAAACATATACGGTGTTTGTACATTGTCACACAGCAATCACAAGACATAACTTTATACATATTCTCATTTGATGTATAATGTTTGATTTAGCACATCTGCCTCATCAATGTTGTGATGTTACCTTCCCGGAAATTTTGTTCATGCAGTAAAATCTTTGATCCATCACGTCCGAATGTCTGTTCTCATAGCTTGGTTATATTAGTCACCGACTGATTGCTCCTTATTGCCGTGCGATGCACATCACTTGGTCACATCCAGAGATACCTACTTGCTCGTTTGTGCAAAGTGAAAATGTTCATCAGCATGAAAATAGATAAAAATTTAAACGATGATGG
This sequence comes from Psilocybe azurescens, assembly GCA_023853785.1. Lineage (NCBI taxonomy): Eukaryota > Fungi > Basidiomycota > Agaricomycetes > Agaricales > Agrocybaceae > Psilocybe > Psilocybe azurescens. Next base: position 155,688 of record JAJIRX010000159.1, on the reverse strand, counting down.
ATTTAAAGACTTGGAAAAAACCATGACGCCCGAAAATTTACCAGATCACCAACTTGGCCTCCTCGACCATTCCTCGAGCATAAATTTTACCTTTCGAGAACTTGGGACCACTGAAATTATATTCGTACTGTATAAGGTACAGAGTATGATAATCGTTAGTAGAGACTGCAATGTGCAATATGGCCTCTCCGATTAGCAGGAGCTCGCAGTGACAATTGAAGCATAGGTGCATGGACAATCAACATTCACATGATAGGTGGGTGCCTATCCTCACCCCATTTGTCCAGCAATCACATGGCATTCTATTCCCACGAAGGCCTCAATCTAATCTTCTAGTTGAGGACCAAGTCGCGAGTGAGAGGTCTTGAATCACAAGTAATTCGATGCTTCTGTAATGTGGATTTAGTCCATATCCTATGGCACGGTATGACGAATCCACCGAGCCACTGGGTCTTACAATCTGTCAATCCGAGGATGCGATGGTTACCCATGTGCACTATCCCTTTACTCCATACATGACATACGTTCGGATTTCTATCCATTAAAGCTTAACGAGCTATGTACAGGTGTTGACTCTCATATATTTTGCTTGAAATTGTCTGCTTCAATTGAACCACTTGGAATCGTCGTAGTATGCGGTTAGTATGAGTAGTTAATATGTTTCTTTCAGTTCTCTTCCGAGTAAAGTATCCAACTCTATTATTAACACCTATAGTATTCAATGACACGAAGGCAAAACAAACGAAAGACAAATCAGGTCCCTGTCTGAGCCACTGCAGGTAGTACTAGCCTTGGCAAATAAAATATTCCAGAATTTTTCTCGATCAGCCGACACCAGAAGACCATTCAAATGGCGGGGAACCTCTTCCACAGATATCCTAACCTCATCTCTGAAATATAACTTCGCCTAATTTCACTAATCGATCATACTCTTCACATCATATGACACATCTCACCTCCCCTTAAAATAATTATCTGCAATATTTTGACCGGACAGTATCCACCTTATATCCAGGGTGATCCCATGCATATCTCACGTCCTCAAAATGTGCTGTAACACATCGTCAAGCCCGAAATCGGTCATCCAATACCCTCTACAAAGTGCATCGATCATGCTCGTGTTGTCCGAGAGGAGGATAAAGAGTTTGAATCCCTGTGTATAAACGTGCGATGCAGACGCAGGGCGTACGAACAGCTCGACGGTGATGCGCTCGGCCCAGGAAGTGACGACCTCGCCTGTCTACCTGCAGCGGGATTGCGGGATGCTTGCAAACCCATGTCCACCCTAAATGCTGTTTTATTGAAGTGGTCAAGTGATCAGATCCGTGCTGTGAGGCATCGGTGTACGCCACGAATAGATGAAGAGGAGTTGAGAGGCCCAGAGATGTATCCCTCAAATATTTGACCAAGTACCGTTGGACTTCTGTTTTAGCCCGATTCTCTGGAAGAGCTGAGGCTTCTTCGAGCAGAATGTTGAGCATCTTTAGAGCAAGCCTTTGTTCATTTTCGGAGTCGCATCGCTGAGCGCACGATATTGTCATGTCTAACTCTCCGATGGTCGCAGGCATAGGCATAGTTTCCAGAGTAATCGGTAGTCGATACAAATACAATTCTGAGCATTTCAGATGGCATGAGGAGCTAAGATAATGAAACAAAGCAAGTTCATCATTATTCCAGTCACAAAGACAACATATCATGAGAATGTACCCATTGCTCATGGTTCTTTCCATTTTCGAGGAATTATGTGTTCTTCGTTGAGCTGAAGAAAAAGGGAGTGCATTGAACTCGAGAAACATGATTATCTCGAAGGCTGTCCGTGGCTGGTCATATTCCATGTTAGAATCGTAAAGAGGTGAAATATCAAATATTTCTCTATGTTCTCTCGCAAGATTCATGCACAATGCAAGGTCATACTCTATCGAAATCGGCGATTATAAAATGACTGTTACAGCTGTGATAAAAAATACTTCTTGCGTGTTTTGTATGGACTCTAATTTCTTACAAGTTTTTCTATCACTATAGCAAATAGAGATTGATCATAATTGTACTAGACATGTTCCAATCCGAATGACTATGAACCTAATATTTATAGTGTCTTATGTCATAGCGACAACGAAAATGCAGGTTGTGAAGAAAGAGGGGCGAAGGGCTCATCCACTGTAAGCCTGGAGCCCAGTCTTACCACAGCCCTGTTCCATATTATCTTATCTTTGACATTTATGTACATGTGACCACGATCCCCAACCCTTTTCCTTCGACACTGACACCGACTTCTCGTTACATTATGCACTGTATACACCTGTAACCCAGTCAGTTGTTCTATCAAAATATTGTGGTCCTGTCATTCTCCATGTGACTCTCAGTGAGCCTGGTGATGCCAGGCTTTTATCTACATTATAAATAAAAAACAAAAGAAATTCAGGCAGAGAAAGAAAAAGGAGAAGAAAAAGGAAACAGTCATCAACATCTGGATTTCATTTCAAATTTTAGAGTCTCAGAGCCTTGGCCAAGCCCAGACCCTGGAATTTTTGCAGTCTATGATGTAGACTGCCCTTCAAGTCAAGCATTCATATATTTATTTGTAATAAGCAGAAATTTATCACAGTTCAGACAAATGACTCAAAGGAGGATGTCAGAAAAATCCAAATTAGCATGTCAGGACTTGCAACTGGTGATGGTCTCATAAAAGCTGATCTGTCTCTGTGGGTAGACTTATCAGCATATTATCAGGTCATGTAAGCACTTGTGCATACAACAAGTACTGTATAAGCCTGGCAGCTCAGTGCTTTATACATTATACAGTCTGAGCAACTAGATGCCAGAGTGTATTTATAGCGCCATTTTGGTGTAACAGTTACAGCTTGTCAGACTGGCATGACCAGCTTACATACTAGACATCTTCTGCAGGCAAGCATTTCCACTTGTACAACCCAACACCAATCTCAGGTACTCATAAGTACTGTTCAACCCTCAGCTGGAGGTAAATATCACCCCTTGCCAATCAACATCATCAGACTGACATCCAAATAAAAACCATTCTTGTCAATATTATTACATTATGACCAACTATTTACTTGAGGACTTATCACTCCCCAGCTTTTCCTTAAGGATTCTCTCATTCCCAAGGAATCTTTGGATTCCTCACTGATTCCCTGTATAATTACTTTAGCACTAGACTGCTTTAAGCCTGTACTTATTACTCCTCCAGTTTTCCTTGAGGATTCCTCAGACCCATGGAATCCTCAAGGAATATTAAAAGGAATCTGCTAAAAATGAAGGAATCTGCAAGGAATCTAATAAATTTGCAAAGTACTATCATTTGACATATAAAGTGCAAATTTTATTTATTTACATAGAAAATTATGTTTAAACAATTGAAACTCTCTTCACTCTTCTTCATCCATATCAGCATATTTGTCTTCTAATGCTTTCTTTTGTGTTTTTGTAGAATACATTTGGTATGGATAAATAACATTGTGTGGATAAACCAATTGAAGTTGTTTGGTGTCATACATTTAAGAATTGAATTACATCCACCAGCCAAGAGTTGAGTTGTTCACATGCCTTACAATCAAATTAGTATATTTATAATTATGGATTAAAAGACTTACTTGGGTATTGAATGCCCACTTAAAGGGATCTAGTGCTAAATAATTCAGCAGAGAATCAGTGAGGAATACAGGAATTCTTAAGGAAAAGCTGGGGAGTGATAAGTCTCCTTTAAGCAAGCATTCAATACCCGAGTAAGTCTTTTAATTCAGAAATATAAATATACTAATTTGATTGTGAGGCATGTGAACAACTCGACTCTTGGCTTGGTGGATATAATTCAATTCTTAAACATATGACACTAAGCAACTTCAATTGGTTTAGTTATTTATCTATACCAAACATGTTCTACAAAAGCACAAAAGAAAGCATCAGAAGAGTGAAGATAGTTACAATTGTTTATACATAACTTTCTATGTAAATAAATAAAATTTGTACTTTATATGTCAAATGATAGTACTTTGAAATTTTATTAGATTCCTTACAGATTCCTCAAGATTTCACCAGATTCATCAGATATTCCTCACTGATTCCTTTACTTCTAGCAAACTCCTTCAATATTCCTTGAGAATTCCATGGGTCTGAGGAATCTTCAAGGAAAACTGGGGGAGTAATAAGTACAGATTTACTTGTAAGAACATGTCCCCATTGATGTCTACAATGTAATGAAGCCTGGCATAGGAGAGCTTCCTGGATAATATATTTCATAAGTACAAATGAGGAGCCCATGGCTTTGGCATAAATTTGACAATATTCTACATTGTATATAATTTCCATTTGTTTCGGGTGAAACCATGAACTAACGCCAAGTCGACGACCATTGCACCACTTACCCCACATACTCTTTCACGAGCTTAGAGGGGTGGACATCATGCTCCACTCCTGACTCCACTGTGCAGAGCCATGCAAAATATATAAAGAGCCAACTCAGTGGACGGTTGACCCAAAATTCAAAACAATAACCCCCACTGTTGTCCCATTTCTCTATTCTGCAACCAACCCTCACAACCTCAGAACAATTTTGATGGCATCTCCTAATCAGAGAACAAAATGGCTCACCTCCGAACAATTCTGAAGAACTTTCAGACTTCCAACCTATCAGAGAAGGAAAGAACCAAGCAGGCGGTCTTGAGCACTAAGCCTGTACCTGTAAATACCAATTGTGTCAATAATGGATTGTGACTTGTCTACAGTATTTATGCAACTGAGGAATGTATAGTCCGGCATCAGCCTGATAATTCATCAATTTAGTCTCGGACAGTTGAGCAACGCCAACATGGAAATATCCAAGATAAAGTCAAAGGGGTAATTATTCCTGTATGTGCTCATCGTCCTTGTCAGCAATGATCATTCTTGCGAGTGGTTATCATCCTTGTCAGTAATGACCATCTGCATCATAAATAATCATTCTTGTCAATGGTGAGCATTATTGATATTCTGGTAATACGATATGGGGGTATTTGAAACATTTATTCCGGCTAGAAAGCTGACTGACTAATATGTATTGATGTGCGCATATCTGCCTATATCTGTCAATCTCGATTTTTCCGACTCAGAATCTCTCGAACCCCTTTCTCAAGTACTCAATGATGCTAATTGAACCTGGTTCCGAGACGCACCCAGCGCATTGCGCATTGCGATTGTCATTCAAAGCAGTCAGCAAACTCGGAGGCAGTAAATAAATACTTAATACATAAGTAATGTAGTGCAATACTATGAAAAAGGGGGAAATAAAATGAACCAATGGAGCATGAACAATCGACCCAGCAGGTACAGCACACGAGAAGGAAATGTAAGAACAAAAGAATAAAAACACACCCATCGTGAGTGCACACCCCACCATCACACCGCCAGCTCAAATCATATCATATCAACTCACAACTCCCTCCGCCTCCATGCGCGCCATCTCCTCCCCACCACAATATCCAATCCTAAAGCTCCGCCAAATACAACTCACTCCCCAACAAAAACAACCGGTGTCAACACTCAATAGGTCCAACATACAGTGCGGCTAATGTGCCTTCGAACGAGCTGCCCGATGCGCCTATGGACGTGATCTGAGCGAGGATGAGCGCTGGCGGGGAGCAGAGATGGAGAGTGTCGACGACAAGGAATATTGGGCTGTACGAGAGGAGGAGAAGGGGAGGTTAGTGACCGTGTTGACAAGAGGAGAGAGCAGGAAGCGACGTGGAGAGGAAGGAAAGAGAGAGAGCGGTCGAGGGATCGAGACCAAAGAACGACAAATAGTAAACGATCGAATGACGAAGAAAGGAAGGTCATAGAATCCTCCCTAAAGAAGGAAAGGAGGACAGAAAGGGCGCATACATCCCGCCTTTACGACACAGAAACAAAAGAAAACAACTCATACCGATCTCTCTTTGTCGCAAAGACGATCAGCGGCGTGAGCAGCATGGTGCCGAGATCGCGAACAGTACTGTTTTTGTCTCGCCCGGCCTCCCACCCTCACCCTGCCTATCCCCTGTTCATTTGCCACTATCCTGCGTTTTTGTATTCGATCGTGTCCTGATGTGCAGCATATACTCTGCTGAAATGCGACTCATTCCGGTGCACTCTGGCACAGCGAGATGACACTCCCAAATGTTCCGAGTTCCTGTTCCGCCAAACCCTACGACAGAAGCAGTGTTGCGACGAGTGGATGCGACAGCTCCGTCGATCTCAGGAGAACCTGAAGATAAATTGCTAAATATTAAACTTGCGTGTTTTATCTCGCAGGAAAATTCAAGTTTAAAGTTAGAGGAGCAATGCAAACCCCCAGCACCAAAGCTCTGACGAACATCACTGTAGACCATCTGTCACGTGAAGACACGTTCAACGCGTTTTGCCGCACGCGGAAGCGGCAAGATTTAATGTTTTCGTGCTAATTGGGAAGTCTTTGAATGTTATAATTTGCTGCGATAGGAGAGACCAGGATATAGCTATGGCCCCGTCATTAATATTCAAAAGAATGTTTGAAAGCTACCCGGTTTGCATGTTCATCATCGTCCTCTATGCATGCATACGAACGGGATCCAGTCAAGATCAAGTACAAGTACAAACTACACCAAAAATTGTCCTCATATATTTTGACTCGTTCTACTTTAATAATTTGACAATCGGTGTTAGACACATCGAGCAACTGATCAAGAGACGGGAGGAGAATACTGGCTCACGAAAAATGTGGAATAATACGGAAAGCTGCAACGCGACGGGCAAAGAGACAACCAGTACCAAGAAAATATGCTGCTCCTCTATTCCTGGATATGACAATGAACGGACCTAGGTAGTGAGCACATATCTGCCAGTTAAGAGGATTTTCAATTGCAGTGTTTCAAACAAGAACTAAATCTCCTAATGCAAAGTCGCGTCTTCAAATGGAATGTTTGTGCTCTTCATCGAAGCAGATGGTGACGTTGATCTGAGCCTCTTCATATACATTGGAATGAAGTTCGGAAAGATGTTCGCTGCATCTCTGAGGCGCGCTGCCTGTGTTCCTGACGTGGCGAATGCTATGGAAGCCATTGCAGCAGTAAGTGGCCTTATTTCAAACCTTGAACACATGATTTTCAAACAGGATATAGAAATTTATCACTATGCTTTACAATACTCAAATAGCTATCACCAAGTGCTCACTATTTTATCCAATGATATCTCCACTACCTCCACTGGTCGTCGCACTTGTCCACTAAATGTCAAATCATACTTAGACTCGAGATGATCAAAAGACAATCATTGACATTTGTCTAACAGTTCCCTGATCTCACGCCACGCACAATCAATAGGAGATACTGTGGGGTGCACGTTTGGCGACGGATGAGGGAGAGAGAATGCGAGGGAACACATGTAGGGGATAAATTCCGGATGGATGGGGGTAATGAAATGTAATATGAAAGGGTAGAGTGGTTCGACGTGTGCTGGTTTGTAGGAAAATTGCCAAGTTGGACAGATATAGAGTTTGTTAATCCGTGTCTCTAGACTCCTAATGGCTCTTACATCAGATTCACAATGAGTTCAACGTCTTAGACAGACCAGATAGAAACAAACATAGTGTAATTCAAATGTGTATTGTCGAAAGCAAAATAGGATATATGGTTAAATATTTAATGACGTTCTAACCAGCGTCATAGCAGCTCAACGATTACGCCCTGTCAATGTTGACTTCTCCAGTTCCCTGGTTGATGGATACTTTCCACTCGGAGTAAGTTGGGAGAGCGATAAGATCCTTGTCAAACAAAAGACGAGATTGAATGTCACCCCTGATCAATTCGGTGGCTATGATTCACAAACCATTGTTCGTTAGCTCGGTACTAGTGAGCACAAGACTGTGTATATCATACCTTTGTAATCACTGACCGCATATATCTTCAGTCTAGGGGTGAGCTGACAAGAGAGTGTACTGTTTTTACTAGTTGATCGAGTTAGTAGTTGGGAAATAAAGGAGGAAAAGAGACTAGAACCCGTACGCGATATTGTCCCAGACAAGAGCAGGCTCTATCTTGGTATTGGCATCGTTAAAGAATCCCTAGGATAGCGCATTAGACAGCCTGAGATGGATAATTAGACAGCACTGTATCATACAAGTCCAATGCTGGCTGGGCGCTCGGTTCCATTGACACATTGCAAGACTCCCGCAGTACCATCGACAGCAGGGGTGATATAGCTGCCGTTCCCATTCGCATTGGTTTGGAGCGAGCACCTTTGTCCAGTCTTTTGGATTTTATGGTGAGCTCATAATGAAAGATAACATGAATTAGTCATGGATTACCTCGCAATGCTGCGCGTTAGAGGCGGAGACACGGTTTCCAGACCCTACCTGTGGGACAAGAAATCCGGTGGCGGCAGTGTAGTCAACGACAGCTGAGCTAATACCACTTTCGCTGAAGGAAAGAACCTCTACCGGGAAATTGTTAAAAGATCTGACTGTATATACTTTATCCACATCACTCACTCCAGCAGACAGGGAACAGGTCGACGTATAACTTGCCGACTTTCGGAGGTTCGAACATAAGTAGAAGGTCAATCTCTTTGCCGAGGTTATTAGAGATGAACTCAAGGCTCCTGGCGTTGCCCGACTCGGCAGGATCGACAAAGTGGTTCAGAGTGCTGGCGGTGTACGGATCAGAAACAGATATGGATATTATCAAGGATATGATGCACACCTTGGCTCCACCACAGAGGCACTGTAAGAAACGTGTTCAGACATGTTGAAATGTGTGTATTCACTTTGAGAATGGGGGATCAAGATGATGGTAGTTCCTCAGCCATCTCACCCATTTTATAGACTGCCAACATTACTGGCAGTGGCTACAGGTCTCATGCATGATGTTAGAATAAAAAGTTAGTTCCAGTCTCCCTTGACAAACTAAAGTTCAATTTTGTCATCTATCCAGTTCAAAAGGCACGATACACACAAATTCTGAAAGTAGACGTTTGCGGGTGGGTCTTCTGCACAAGACAGAGTTAATTATAACCGGGTATCACGGAAAGACATTGTTCTAGAATTTACCCGGGATCACGAAGACAGACATTCTCTTCCAATCGATGGGTCACGGGTCCTGATCCACAGGTCCGATATGGTTGACGGAGTGCATCTATATTCCGTATATATAGATCGAACAACTGTTAGATACAGTACGTAATTACCACCGTGCCCAAATAAAGAAATGAGTTCCGGATATAGAACTTTAAGGTCGTGGAGTTAAAATGCGATTACCATACATTGGAAAATATATCAGTATGAGGTATTTACAGGTGCTCTCAAGCATTCCTTTGACTCAGTCAAAATGCGATCCCATATTTTCCATTGCGTGCCATGGTAATTGGGAAAGTGTGAGAACATTAGTTTCGGCAGCTCTTCAGCGCCTAACGGGCAAAAACGAAGCACCACATTTTCATCATCAAATTTGGTTCCGAGTATCCGCAGACCATGGATAGTCAAGTGAGCTCAAGTCATTACCTCCTTGCCGATGTGTATATTTCTGAAAAGCATTTTGAGGCAAGATAACGGAGTACGTACATCCATTGCAGCTAATTCTATGTGTGAAGTTCCCTGACCCGTGACCCTCACCTGGGATCACGAAGACATACATTCTCTTCCAATCGATGGGTCACGGGTCAGGGAACTTCACACATAGAATTAGCTGCAATGGATGTACGTACTCCGTTATCTTGCCTCAAAATGCTTTTCAGAAATATACACATCGGCAAGGAGGTAATGACTTGAGCTCACTTGACTATCCATGGTCTGCGGATACTCGGAACCAAATTTGATGATGAAAATGTGGTGCTTCGTTTTTGCCCGTTAGGCGCTGAAGAGCTGCCGAAACTAATGTTCTCACACTTTCCCAATTACCATGGCACGCAATGGAAAATATGGGATCGCATTTTTGACTGAGTCAAAGGAATGCTTGAGAGCACCTGTAAATACCTCATACTGATATATTTTCCAATGTATGGTAATCGCATTTTAACTCCACGACCTTAAAGTTCTATATCCGGAACTCATTTCTTTATTTGGGCACGGTGGTAATTACGTACTGTATCTAACAGTTGTTCGATCTATATATACGGAATATAGATGCACTCCGTCAACCATATCGGACCTGTGGATCAGGACCCGTGACCCATCGATTGGAAGAGAATGTCTGTCTTCGTGATCCCGGGTAAATTCTAGAACAATGTCTTTCCGTGATACCCGGTTATAATTAACTCTGTCTTGTGCAGAAGACCCACCCGCAAACGTCTACTTTCAGAATTTGTGTGTATCGTGCCTTTTGAACTGGATAGATGACAAAATTGAACTTTAGTTTGTCAAGGGAGACTGGAACTAACTTTTTATTCTAACATCATGCATGAGACCTGTAGCCACTGCCAGTAATGTTGGCAGTCTATAAAATGGGTGAGATGGCTGAGGAACTACCATCATCTTGATCCCCCATTCTCAAAGTGAATACACACATTTCAACATGTCTGAACACGTTTCTTACAGTGCCTCTGTGGTGGAGCCAAGGTGTGCATCATATCCTTGATAATATCCATATCTGTTTCTGATCCGTACACCGCCAGCACTCTGAACCACTTTGTCGATCCTGCCGAGTCGGGCAACGCCAGGAGCCTTGAGTTCATCTCTAATAACCTCGGCAAAGAGATTGACCTTCTACTTATGTTCGAACCTCCGAAAGTCGGCAAGTTATACGTCGACCTGTTCCCTGTCTGCTGGAGTGAGTGATGTGGATAAAGTATATACAGTCAGATCTTTTAACAATTTCCCGGTAGAGGTTCTTTCCTTCAGCGAAAGTGGTATTAGCTCAGCTGTCGTTGACTACACTGCCGCCACCGGATTTCTTGTCCCACAGGTAGGGTCTGGAAACCGTGTCTCCGCCTCTAACGCGCAGCATTGCGAGGTAATCCATGACTAATTCATGTTATCTTTCATTATGAGCTCACCATAAAATCCAAAAGACTGGACAAAGGTGCTCGCTCCAAACCAATGCGAATGGGAACGGCAGCTATATCACCCCTGCTGTCGATGGTACTGCGGGAGTCTTGCAATGTGTCAATGGAACCGAGCGCCCAGCCAGCATTGGACTTGTATGATACAGTGCTGTCTAATTATCCATCTCAGGCTGTCTAATGCGCTATCCTAGGGATTCTTTAACGATGCCAATACCAAGATAGAGCCTGCTCTTGTCTGGGACAATATCGCGTACGGGTTCTAGTCTCTTTTCCTCCTTTATTTCCCAACTACTAACTCGATCAACTAGTAAAAACAGTACACTCTCTTGTCAGCTCACCCCTAGACTGAAGATATATGCGGTCAGTGATTACAAAGGTATGATATACACAGTCTTGTGCTCACTAGTACCGAGCTAACGAACAATGGTTTGTGAATCATAGCCACCGAATTGATCAGGGGTGACATTCAATCTCGTCTTTTGTTTGACAAGGATCTTATCGCTCTCCCAACTTACTCCGAGTGGAAAGTATCCATCAACCAGGGAACTGGAGAAGTCAACATTGACAGGGCGTAATCGTTGAGCTGCTATGACGCTGGTTAGAACGTCATTAAATATTTAACCATATATCCTATTTTGCTTTCGACAATACACATTTGAATTACACTATGTTTGTTTCTATCTGGTCTGTCTAAGACGTTGAACTCATTGTGAATCTGATGTAAGAGCCATTAGGAGTCTAGAGACACGGATTAACAAACTCTATATCTGTCCAACTTGGCAATTTTCCTACAAACCAGCACACGTCGAACCACTCTACCCTTTCATATTACATTTCATTACCCCCATCCATCCGGAATTTATCCCCTACATGTGTTCCCTCGCATTCTCTCTCCCTCATCCGTCGCCAAACGTGCACCCCACAGTATCTCCTATTGATTGTGCGTGGCGGGAGATCAGGGAACTGTTAGACAAATGTCAATGATTGTCGTACAAACAAACACACATCGAACCACTCTACCCTATCATATTACATTGCATCGCATTACCCCCTCTTGCCGACCGATCTTCCCAATCTACCCCGGCATTTCCCCCCACCACTCATTCCCTCTCTTCCTCTCTTAACCCTCCACTATCAAATACATACTGCCCAGCTACGGGAATCATTCGACAAATCTGAATCATAGTGCTTGTATGTCTTCGAGTTCGGCTTAGCTATTTAGGGAGCTGTAGTCGTTGGGATCTTATGATGCTGGTTATGCCTGTCATTAATTTTAATCCTATATCTTATCTTACTTTTGATAACATATGTTTGTATTTCACTGCGTCCATTCCACTGTTGGTAAAAATAGATTATGCGACTTCTTATCAGACTCTGGAGCATGCTCGGTGAGTACCGTATGCAAGCACCTATTTCCTAATTTCAAGCGGCCCCTCTAGTACCTCGAGTTGAACTAAATCTAATAATAAGTTGATGGTAGTCCGAATAAAAGCGATCACCGCGGAGCCAATGATTGATCGACATCTGACATCGATTCTAAAGACTAGATATCTATATAAAATGCCAAGTGGCTGGGGTAACTCTCGTATCTACCCTCGTCCAATCAAATTTAAATCTTACTGGACTTATTGCTATGTCTGACTCTGCTTGTGTTGACGTACGGTATGTGGATCTACTCAATCTTTTGGCTAATTAGGACCGATTTATACTGTGTCAGGCGCATCAATATCTTTGTCGATCCCAATGTAATCGAGGGAAACACCAGGACACTTGAATTCTTGACTCGAGATCTGGGCGAGCACATCGACCTTCTGCTCATGTTCGAAGCTCCCAAAAAATCTGGCGAGTTATTCGTTGACTTGTTCCCTGTTTACTGGAGTACACCGTCCCAGCTCCATAATCATGATCAGATTAGCTGATAACTCTCCCTGGTAGAGATCATCCCATTTGTTGCTAGTGGTATATGTTGTGCCACAGTCGAGTATTCGGGCCAGACAGTGTGGATGGTCCCACAAGTACGCTTATGTGAAATAACCAAATTTGCTTAGGCTGAATATCTTGACATCGTATAGGTCGAACATGATGGCCTCATGTCTGGCCCTAATGTTCAGCACTGTGAGGTATGTAATGTAGCCTCTGGAACATACAACATTTAAATTTACCGACATGTTAAGAGTGGGCAAAAGTGTAGATTGAAGACCAATCCGAACCATGAGAACTACCTGACCGAGGCCATGCCTGGTAAAAAGGTTACATTCAATGCGTCAACGATACAGGCAGTCCGGCTGATATCGCACTCGTAAGGCACAGTTTAATTTCTCTCAAATATATCCCTAAGATACATCACAGGGTATATGTGGAGAAGGTACCAAGGTTGAACCTGTTCTATGCTGGAAAAATATAGAGTACATTTTCACTTCTTTTATAACCGGTTTCCAATATTAACACGTTTGTGGTTATGGCCACTCAGTGAAGATAGTACACTCACGACTGCGTTCTCCCCGAGATTGAAAATCTATGCGGTCCGCTGTCACAGAGGTGAGCTACTCACACCCCCTGCACCATATCTATCTGACAGTTAATCAAATTTCAGAAGCGCAATTAATCAGGGCGAACATCGAGTGTCCGCTCGTATGGGAGAAGGATCTCACTGAGCTGCAAGAGTTCACTACTTGGAATGTGGCTATCAGCCATGATACTGGTCGCATCGTGATTGACCAGGTTTGACTGAATTTCTTTTGCGTGGATGATAGTAGATAGCTTCCTTAAGTCTTAACCCTTGCATCCTATTATGAATCTCCTCCAACATAGACAGGGCCATCACGCGGTCCGTGCCCTTCTTACCACGTGACAATCACAACTATTGACGGCATCGTTTCTCCAAACGCCAAGAAAGTAACTGCTTACTGTAAATCGCGAGTTGACTCACCTTCCTTCTGAAACGACCCAGACGCAGATTCCCATGGAGTCCCCAGTAATCCATTAGGCTCATAATCAGATACAGCTCTCATTCATCTTATTCCTTTGCTCCACCTATAACCCCACCTCGAAGCACAAAAAGTAAACAGATCCTCAAACAGGTCTAGACCAGCTCGCCCACCCCTTCCCGTTGGTTCCTGGTGCGAGCGATTGATCCCTGGCGCTTCGTGGGTCATCTACGCCCCTCCCCACACCGTAAAAAAATCATGACGTATCACACTTTCTACCCGGAGGAGCTCGTAGCGATGCCTCTGGGAGTTGTCGCAGCACATTTACACGCAGCGCAGCGCTTATATCTCTGTCATACTATTATCCTCAACCCCAGCTTCGTAACGCCAAGCCGATGGATAAAAAAACAGCAATAGAATACGCCGCACCCGCATTTGCAACTTGCCTCGTTGGCATACGAATTAAGAACATCGCGTCGGGAACTTGGCAAGGTGGGTTGGTGAGGTTGTTAGGGTATTTAAAGGGATGGAAAAGGGGGAGAGGCAAAGCGAGGCGAGATAAAGCGACGTGAAGGTAAGGGTGCGAACCATGAGTATAATAATTATTTACAAGAGTGGTATGTGTGTATAATACCTAAGAACTTATCTTCTCCAGCTCGAAATGGGAACCCAGAACCCTTGGATACTGAAGGCCAAATATCAACTGACATTTATCTCGGTAAAAGGCTTTCTGCATGTATTTTATTCAAATGGCAATGCGAAGTGATGATGTGATAATTGGAATCAGCGCGTGCTCCTCGATCCGTTGGACGTCCTGTGCCGTCAAAAAATAAGAAATACAAGCATTGACATTGCGATAATCGCGGATAGAATACTGCTTCTGACCTCTAAAAGAAGAATACAGCAAAGAAAGGGGTATAGATTAGTACTATAGTACTTCCTTTACGGTAATCTACTGGCAGCCGGCTAACATTATCTCGCCTGTATGTTCAATGATAACTGAACATTGGGTCGTATTTATTGATTCAGCAAAGTCCTTACGACGATACAAAGTTTAAACACAGATATCCGTTTGTTTTGTGCCAGGCTTTTGAGTTGCCGGCAAGGCTCATGCTTGACATGTTCGTCGAGACCTTGGCTGTAAGAGTGCATTTCTACTCTCCTTTCTTTTCAGGGAAGTAAATTATCGTACCCTGAGCAGGTGTATCGCAAACCGCAAAGTTAAAACGGGCGCCGACCCTAATAACTGGGTTATTTTGAGCACCGAACGCAATGTACAAAAACAAAGAAGGATCAGATATACAGTACAATTCAAAGTTCAAAAACGTCGTGGATCATGGGAAGAATTGAATGACTACGATGACACCTCCATAATCTTGACTTGGCCGCTTCCTGGGTCAATAGATACATTCAGCTCGGTGTGCGGACGGGGAGCGGGAAATATTCTTCGCCAATGAAAGAGGAGAGACAGATTGCCGTTGTCGGTAGGTGGATAATTAGTGGGAATGAGAGGATGACGAGAACCTGGGAGTGTGGCAGGAGGGTATTCTGGTCGTACAACGACCCCTGGGGTACCCACAAATAGAGCATGAGATCGTGCTCTTTCAGATTGAGGGATGATTCACAACAGTCATGGTTATGACCATCGTGTTGTTGTTTTAGTCCGTACACGTGACTGCGATCCCAACTATTTCCTTTGACACTGACTTCTCTTACTTTATGCACCCTACACACATGTAACCCAGTCAGTCGTTCTATCGATATGTCGTGGTCCTGTCATTCACCGCGTGACTCTCAGTGAGCCTGGTGACGCGAGCCTTTCATCTATCGGTTCAAGCAGAACAATGTAATGCCCGAGGAGGAGAAACGGGGAAGGCGAGCGCGGATGATGATTTTCAGATGAACAGCATCAGAGTGTCGTCCGTTTCCGTTGATATGAAAGTGGAGAATAAGAGTGTACATCCATGTACAGTTGGGTTACGGTATGATTCAGACCGCCAACGTAACGGAGTGTTCTGGCAGCGCTTAATATACTCGAAGACATCAAGTTGCATTCTTCGTAGGGATGGATGGATTGATATACAATTAATTACTTTATACTGAAGACATCGAACATCCAATTTCGAAACTACCAACCGACGGCGACCCAATTGAAAGCGATCAATACAATACAATACAATGCACATCGTATCGTGTCCACGTAAATACGGGGGAAATAAAGCAGAGAAAAGAAAAGAAAAGGAAAGAAAAGAAAAGGGAAGAGAAGAAAAAGAAAAAGAAGGGAAAAAGCGGAAGAACCAATGGATATGGATGTGCTGCATGCATAGTTCAGTGCGATTAGTAGATAGACATAGACACGACGACGACGACGACGAGAATGGATGGATAGATAGGGTAGACAGTGGATGGGTGTTGGTGGAGCGAAGCTAGCGATAGCGATAGCAAGAGTGTGGCTAAGAGCGAGAGAGTGAGAGATGAAGAGAATCAGACGAAGGAGTAAGGAGCGAGCGAGAGATGGATGTAAAAGAAGGAAGGAATGGACATCCTCATGCAAAAACCAAAAGAAACCGAGCGAACGAGAGTGGTGTGTCGAGATCGTTAAGACAGAACCAAAAACAAAACAAAAACAAAAACAAAACCAGCCCATAAAAAAAAATAGAAAACATTTATCCATCATACATCATCATCACGACGAATCCAAGTCCGCACCACCTGCTGCACCTCCTCCATCCTGCGGCGCACCAACGCGGCGCGGCATACTGTAATTCACTCCCTTCCTCGAATTCTCCCCGTCCCCGTTCTCCGTAGCATGAAGCCTCCGACTCCCAGCGAGCAACGGCACGTCCACGCTCCCCACCTGCTGATGCTGATGCTCTGCTCCTATTCCTATGCCAGGTCGGGCGAAAGATAAAGACGGACTAGAATCCGAGTCCGAATCCGAGGGTGCGTGGTCTCGGTCTCGGTCTGTGTCTTCATAATCCCGCGCTTGCGCTTGCTCTCGCTCTGCATCGCGCGTGTAGTGGTCGTGGTAGTGTCCACCACCACCACCAACGAGCGTATCGTCATTCCCTTCCTCCTCATCCCCCTCAGCTTCCCACCGTTCCTCTCCCCTGCGTACACCGAACTCCCCCTCCTGCTCCGCTTTCCATCCCTCCGCCTTCTCCTCGTCCGCTTTCCCATCACCTCCGCCCGCGCCCCAAAGCGTGCGCTCGCACTCCCGCTCCCTCAACAACATCCCGTGCTCCCCCACCGCAGGCGTCCCAGGCATCGCGACAAACGACACCCCCAGCCCGCCCCCGCCGCCCCTTACCACAGCATACGCCGCCTTCTGGTCCATACTCAGCGCCCCGCCCTCGCCCGCCGTGCTCACGCTCGTACTCAGGCTGCGAGCGCGCGCCCCGCCCATGCCCAGCGCCTCGAGCTCCCTCTCCCTTTCGCGCCTTCGCTTGCTCTTCCCTAATACCCCATCCCGTCGGTTCATGACCCACCTCACGCTCACCACCACCGCGCACAGCACCGCCACGCCCAGCAATACGACGCCCACGATCGCGCCCGTGCTCAGCTTCCGGGAGGAGGTGGACACGGTCTTAGTGTTATTGTCGCTCCCCGTGTTAGGTGCATTCGTGCCCCCGTCCGAGGATGAAGTGGACGGCGACGAGGAGGAAGAGAGGGCTGGTGCAACACGCGCACGGTGTTGAATTCCTGCAGCGCGACGGTAGGGTCTGTAAGCGCTAACAACCCGAACCGCGGTTTGACATCCCCACCCCCACCCCTCCACTGCCACCTCCATCTCCACTATCGCCGCCACTAGTGACCGGCGCGAAGCTCCCGTCCTTCGCAGGCTGCGTGTACGCCATCACGCTGTACACGTTCCGCAGGAACGGGACGCCCAGTATCATGTCCCCGATCCCGCCGTTGGCGCTGCCGAGCTGCGCGTCGGCGGTCTGGATGAGCCCGGTGCAGAACGCGGCCTGGTTGTCGTCCGGCGGCTCCGCTGTGAGGTCGAGCGGGTGGATGGGGATCTCGGGGCGCGTGTCGAGGGTGAAGGTGAGGTTGAGCGGGGTGGTGCAGGGGATGTAGTCTATGTGGGTTGAGGGGCGTTAGTACTAGTACGAGGGAGGAGAAAGAAAGGAAGGAAAGGAGGGGAAGAAGAAGGAAGCAGGAAGGAAGGAAGGAAGGAAGAAGGAACCACGCACATTGGCCATCTGCAGCAGGCTCAACACCAATCGCCCCATATATCGCATTCGCAATCGCACTCGTCGTCAGAATAAGCGGCACTCCGCTGTCCACCACCGCGCTCGGGAACACCGCGCCGCTCGCGCTCCTTCCCACATCCACCGCCTTCCGCTCCCCGCCCACATACACCGTGATCGCCCTGACCCCCACCTTCCAGAAGAGCGTGCCCGACGCCTCGCTCACGAGCGTCGAGTACGCGATTTTGCTGGGGTCCGGGACGAGCGCGGCAGGGTGCCGCCCGATGCCGAGGAGCGAGGGCACGCGGTCGGAGCCGGGGCGCGCGAGGGCGAGGGAGAGGAAGCGCGCGGCGGGGGCGAGAGAGGTAGGCGTGATGGAGAAGAGGTTTGACGCCCATGCGGCGCCGTCCGGGGCGTTGGACGTCACGGGGGTATGGACACCGCGATGATGGAGTTCAGCGGGAGCGCGAGCCCGAGGATGCCGCTGAATTTGGGGGTGAGTGGTTCGGACTGGACGTCGTTCGCCGCGGCTGCAGGTGCGTGAGCTTTAGCTCTGAGGTGATGAGAAAGGGAATAAATGGAACGCACCGAGCGCCTGGTTATCGATCTCGTACCCGCCTATCGAGACGCGGTCCCAGACGACTGGGCCAGCCGCCGAGCCCTGCAGATACGGGATACTGAAGTCGACGCCTGTTGCGCGCGACCCGCTCGGGTCGTACAGCCGTCCATCAGTGAGCTTGCAGCTCGAGGTCGAGCATGACGTCGAGGCGACCCACTGTGAACCGAGTTAGGTGAGCTTGAGCATGAAGAAGGGAGGGAAGAAAGGAAGAAAGGAAGGACGTACGAGATCAGACGAGCCGGTGTCGACCTGCAGCGAGAATTGCTGGTTGTTCGAACCAAACTTGACCGGGAGGGTATATGCCCTGTCGACGAACGAACGAGTCAGTCATTAAGTCAGTCAGCTGTCAGCTGTCACTGGACGGAAGGAACATAGAGGAAGGAGGAAGAATGATGACGCCGAGAACCGCTGCGAGCTGCACCCCGAACCCTGATCGCTGCTCGTCGTCATCACCACCATCGTCTAGATCAAGAGCGAAAAGGCATGGGCTCAACGCGGAAAGAGCAAGCCAGCGGCAACGTCTGCGAACGAACGATCGAGAAATGCCGCGGGCATCGATGGCCGATCGCATCTGCTCGTCGCTCGTCGTGATCGAGCGCTACTGCAACAGCAACACACGACGACGGTGGAGTGTAGGATGTACACAATGGGGCAGGTAGCACGATGAAAGAAGGAAGGAAGGAAGCTTGTATGAACCCCTCATCAACATCAAATGGAAGGAGGGGAATGGCGGGGCACCATCATCCACTCTCCCCTGTCATCGCCGCCTTTCGTCCCTTCGTCCCTTCTTCCTCTCCTCTCCCATCCTCTCTCTCCAACTTCAAATCAAACACAAGAGAAAGGACTCACACATCATACACTCCGCTCCCAACCATATCAAGCGGGAGCACCACCCCGTCCGCCGCGCCGCTGCCCTCCACCGTCACCCCATCTCTTTTTACTCTCTGTCTTTTTCCTCTTCCTCTCTCTCTCCGTATTTGGGCCCCACTCTGAGATGCAGATGCGTAGCTGCTGTCGTACTCGTACTCGAGATCGTAGTCGTAGTCGTAGTCGAGGGCGCGGGCCTTGCCTTTCCACTTGGCCGATGTAGATGTCGTCGCCATCTTCTTTTTAGTTTACTGTAATGTCGAATTTCGAGGCGGAATTGGACTGTGTCTGTGCGTTGGGTGTGCGTGATTCGGTCCTCAAATTTTGAGCGTTGTGGGGTGTGCGTACGCTGGAGGCAGGAAGACGTGGGGAATGGAATGGGCGTAGAGCGGGCGGAATACGAGAAAGGGCACTGACTGTACGTTGCTAGTTCGTTCAAATGCCCGTCTAGATCCGGCCCAAATCCAATAAACGTCCACCCTTCCGATGGTAGCAGCGGTAGTGGTGCTTTGGGCTCAAGTTCACGTCGTTCGAATTTCGGCTCTATGAGTCGTCCACAGTCCAAAGTCGATTGGATTGACGGACGGACGGACGGTCGGCCGTACTAATTAGCCGTAGTAGGTGGCCTAACAGGCGTAGGAGGGGCCAAGAGAATACAAGTAAAGAGAGGGAATGTCGTGGATCTTGGAAGATATCAACAAACCCGGACTCGAACGATAGCTGGTATAGACGCACGGTGATGAGAGCCAGCCGTGAGTAAGTAGCTTTCATACATAACATTGGCATGATGAGAAAAAACAGCCAAACACACCGAGTTTGACAGGGCAATCTCGCCGTCGTGAGTCGTGACCGTCGCATAGGTATGTAACGGCTTGTTGCGCTGCAATTGGCTGTTGCCGCATGCGGCACGATGCCGGAGCGTGTCAATGTCACTGATGGATTCCGAATCCGATGTTTACGGGTCAAGTGCCCAGTCTGATGGCCCAGCCAATGCCGTTGCCAATGCGTGCCTGGTGAGAGTCGATTTAAGGTTAGTTTTAAGTTGCTCGCTCGCTCGTTCGCTTGGCGAGGACGAGGGACGAGGAACCCGGAAAAGGGGGCGAAAAAGAAGACAGGGATTCAGGAAGACCAAAAAAACCGATTCAACTCGAAGCACGAACGATATTTAAACACACTCCAGGCTTCAGGCTTCAGTCTTCGGCCACCCAATTCCCATTCGCTCTCGATAGAACTAGAACTGGAAGTGATTTAAACACGGCACGGCACGCAGGACACCGGATCCAGTTAGTCCAGTCCACCTCTCCTCCACCTCCTGAAACACAAATAGACACGGACGTGGACCTAGACCGAATGGAGATACCACCCCGCACTAGTCCCAACGCAACGCATTACGCGCCCATGAAGGCCCAACGACCGTGAATCCCGAACGCGACTCGCGACGGTGATCATGTCCCGCTGGGTTACGTTAATAATAATATGTATGGCGCAGATGGATGGATGGATGGAGATGGATGGATGGCATTGGTGCGTATGTAATTGTAAATAGGACTCGGAATCGGAATTCCACGCCTTTCTTCCGAATTCGTGCTGATCATGATGAGAGTTGAAAGTGATCAGTACGTGCGATTATTTTTATAAAAGAGTCATCCATCCGTGCAAATCAATCCCTACGGTATAACATAACGACGAATGGGCCGTTTTTTATAATAAAAAAAAGCAAGACTGAACAATGCTTTCAATGTTTCATTGCCACGAATCAGTATCGTCCAATCCGACGCCGAGCTGACAAGCGCATTACCAAGGTCCAAATGTGCGCCAAAGGCGTTTGAGTACGGGCAGGTCTCCCCGTCTCGCGGCGTGAAGCAAGTACGTATTTAATACGTCCTTTTTCAGTCCCATTCGTGGCCTCGGGAGTTGTTGGGAGGGATGGATGTAAATACTAAAATCGCATGTCTTTCTTAAGTTCATTCTCTGATGATCACTTGTATCAACAAGACTAGACTTCCAATACACGTGTCCGACTTCATATGATGTTCCCCAGTGATGTACCAGTTACCACAGCTTTCCAGCGACATATATCGCCACATAAGATAATCGATAACGAGCGAAAAGGAAAACTTTGAAAAACGAAAACTACAGAGGTGCTTGCAGGAATCAGGTTAGTTAAATTTCAATCAGGCCACTGCTGCCGAGCGTGCTACCAAGCGGCGCGCTTACAATAAACGACGCTCGAGAATCGAGATTCATTCAACGCGGGCAGATCCCTCCGTCTCGCAACGCCCAGTATCTCGGTGCTTTTAGGGATCAAGGTGAATTGTTCGCCCCAGAGTAGGGGCCTGAGCTTATGAGAGCTCCCTGCTAAAAGCAACAGCGTGTAAGCGTTCGACTCTTCTAGTGTTAAATGTGTGTGCATTTATTGATTTCTTTACCGTAGTATGCTCCCCACTAGTACGAATTTAAACTTCTCTTCCATAAATAGCCGAACAAGATGCCCACAGTGCGGGATATCTACTTAGATATATGGTACGACGCGAGCGCTTGTTCAAGCTGATCCCTGTCCTGAACCCAACTAAACTCGGTTGGGCATTTGGAGTAGTGCTTCAATTTCGAATTTCGAAATCAGGGTATTTTAGATGTTACGCATTGCATAAGCCTGTTAGAAATCAACACGGTTATATGGTCGGCGGCCACCCGAATCAGAACTTTGCGTCGAAGTCACATTTGCTTTGAAGTGGATAAAATCATCATCATACTGCAAAGGCTCATTCAAAAGAGAAATTCCAATAACATACACACACCTTAAGCTTATTTTTATGGTGATAAAGTGACAGAAACAAAGATATTTCAAAGAACAATCTCCAAAGAGAAAGAATTCAATGAATGGGATGTATCAGTCTCGATCGTATACCAGGAAATGCGAGATGCCTATACATCGGTTTTCTTCCCTACTAAGAATAAATAAAACGACGTCCGTAGCAGTTTAGTGAGAATTGGATCGGAGAAATTTCTATTTTTTAGGTAGAAATACCCTGGCAGACAAAGTGCTGCCTGAATTCCATAGTAGGCGTCCATAACCCACTCTTCGTCGACTTACCCGCAGTTGAACGCGCCAAAGCAGAGATAGGTATCGTTAAAGCCGCGGCACCGTCACCTCACCGCTTCATGCACGTCTGCACCCTCAACCCCCCTCGCGTTGATAGCGACATGGAATAGCGATTGTTTCGATGTGGAAGTCGATACTATCAGATCAATATCTCAAGCTACTCCAAACAACCAGATCAGATCACATGCTACATTGCTATAGTAACGACCGTACTGTCCCAGGTGAGTATTCTACTTGTCATTCTCGTCAGGGAGCCACCCCGCGTATTTCTCAACACGGCCTACGGTCACATTGGGTTGACGTCCCTCGACTGTCCCAATCTGGGTCTTACTACTATATCATGCATTACCACCTGGCCCTGCACAGCGCTCAATTTTTGCATGAGCGACTCAACATACCTTTCCGCCTCCAATCCTCCAGATGTTTAAGTATCTATGCATGGTTAGGTTAGAAGAGGCACAGTATCGAGGTGCTACACAATAATTTGGCATTCTGGAGGTGCGTTCTACTGGAGTTAGGCGAGTGAGACAGAGCAACTGAGATCGTATGTGTGCTTTCAGAAAGAGGGTAATGAGGAGGAGAATGGTTCAGTACGGGCATGAGGAGGGTTGGAATATGTCGGAGACGAATTGGAATCATACTCTAAAAGGAGAAATGTGCTTTCCTTTATTTTTCCCGCTTGGACAATTTGTAATCGTCGTACGCCATAGGTAGTGTGGATGGCAATACTCCCCGGAGCATTCGCCATTCGCCGGCGAGGCGATACCCTGGCGTGGGAAAGTGGCGAGACTTGGCGATTGGCGAAACTCATTATTACGTAAACTTTGAGATAGTCTTTGTTGTTTTTGAGCATATCGAAGTAGAAACAAAGCAAAAACCATTAAATAAATATGTTTATGCTACATAACTGGTATACTGTCTGGACAGTACAGGCATTACACATCTTGCCGACTTTTTGAAGTACTCGAGAATAAAGTCGTCTGCTGGGTGCCACAGCCACCACAAGACGGCATGTCGGCGGAGCGTATCAAGGGAATTTCAACAAAATCAAGGCGCGGACCGGCTTCTTGTCGGCATATAGCGGAGTTTGATGTGTTTGATGGAAACCACTGATGAACGATCACAAGACAAACACAAATATTTAATATTTGTCGCCACCTTTCGCCAGGCTGTTTTGGCTGGCGAGTATCGCCGGCGAGTATCGCCGGCGAGGCGAAATGGCGACGTTTTGCCAACAACACTAGCCATAGGGACCGTGTACCTCGTTCTAACTTCGTGGCTCACTGTTATACGTTTTCTCTCCTCATTTCTATTTTAGGTTCATACCACATCGGATCCTTGAACGCAGCATATGAATCTGAATTTACATCCATAGTTATCCCATCCCGAATTCGCACTTTTCATAATTTGACATTGAGCATTGTAACACCGTGGTCTCATCCTTTACCTATGAAATATAACAGCTTCCTTCACAGCATTAATCAGCTCGATGTCGATAATCAACGGACATGATCAATGCTGTGTGATCTTTGTTCTTTTTGGTTGCTCGCGTATGTCGCCGCCTTTCCATGCATGTTCGTACTTTTACATATCGGTGTCGAAGGTTCCACTGGTGACTGACAACTGTTTCTGCTCTACTGATCGTACTCCCAAGAATTAATCAGACTGACTGGACACTGATATCATATTCCGCAGTGGGGACAACCGGATGATGGTTTAGCTCATTTGATATCTCCCAGCTCAGGTTGCCGTATACACATATCTGATTAAGAAAAATGCGAGCACATGACGGCCGGATGATGATCTAAAAAATCACAATGGTATTTCGAGTTCTGTTCTATTCAATCTGGACATTCCCATTCCTCGAGCTCACCTCGGTCTTGATATGTGAATTCCATGATCTTCTTATGTCCGTCTACATCGGATACATAGAGAGAACTTCGATGTTGGCAGGTGACATCAGAAGCTTTGGTTATTTTACATGTCAAAATCATGCCGAACCGCCGCTTTTGTTTGAGCCAGACGGACAAAACAGCGAATAGCGTGGTTTTGGGAACTTCATCAAAGGCTAATCATTAAAGCGATGGTGTACGCAGTTCCAATCTCGGAGATTCTGAAGGCACCATAGACTATATACAGACTTCTTTTCAGTTAAGACTGTAAGCTAGGTATCAAATGCTCGGCCAACGCGGGCCTTGCAACCATACCTTTACACTGTCCAATCACTGAATCGAGGAGAATCATGGTAGCGCCGGGATGATTCCTTGGAGCATCCATGGCGACTGTTCAAGAGAGTTACTAAGAGATAAGTAGCAAATAAGAAGAATACTTAAGAAAACCATTAACTCTAAAGCATAGCTGGGTATCAAATAAATTGCGTGTCCAACCCGACCATATGTAAGAAGCCAACACTCTATGCCCAATGACAGAAGCATGGGGGTTCCATGATTATTCCTTGGAGCATCCATGGCGACTGTTCAAGAGAGTTGCTATAATAAGTAGCAAGCATGGCAAGATAAGAATATTATAGTCAACCAGGGTACATAAGGCATTCATTAGATGAAGATTCTCAACTCAAAAGCATCCTCCAATGTCTATGCCCGACATTCCAATCCCAGTCAACGCCCAAGAGAATGAAATTAGCGGCAACCTCAATAGCTCAATGTTTTTTAATTTTCTAATGGGTAAATCTCCACTTCTGTGAATAAGAGCACTACAAACTTATGTGCATCAGGAATTTACACTATGGTATATGCTGGAACCATGTACCTTTACTGTGGGTTCTTCCCTTCAATGTGAAAAAGAAACTTTGCTAACGACGTGTCCTACAGTATCCAAAAAGACCGCAAGTTTGAATCATCGCATTGTTATATCCACCATTACCATGCTGTATCTGCTATGCTTCTTGGACTTCATTGTGGAATGGTACTACCTTGATTGGTTAGTTGTAAAAAATGGATACATACGAGTGGGGAAAAGCCTTGAATGGACCTGGGTACTTAATGACATTCTAGAGTATTTATTGATGATGATTTCTGACGGGCTATTGGTATGTCACTGTTGTTGATTATTGCTTAATTCTCATCAATGTCTTGACAGATATGGAGATGCCACTACGGCGGGGACAATCGTTTTGGGCAATTTTGGCTCCATTGATACTTTTAGTTGCGGAATTTGGTGTTTCATGGATGAGAGTTCAGCATGATCACTTCCAGTAATCACATGTCATTGCAGGTCTCTTTGTCACGGCAACAGTTTTATTACATTGATGTAATTGTCACTGTTGTCGCAGTATGTATCTTCTAATACTGAACTGCACATCATGTGTCTCTAACCCAGATGCAGGGGATGGCACCAAAAGTTCTTGTTTCCAGAATTGCTACAAACAATAAAATTACAGTAGCATCAGGCTCACTCACTCACATATTTGGCGACTTGCAATTTGGATCACAGCAAGGGAGTGGCAGCGGCCACAGTGGAAAGACCACTGGAGGAAATGTTAACGCCTCGGTTCAGGCCGACGATGCGGAGCCGACCCCGGTAATTGAATTGAGGAGGAGGGTGTACAGTGCAGATTCCACATCTGGGGACAATCAAGTCTAAAGAACATTGGGCCAAAGCAATAGTGGATCCGTCAGATATCATATTTGGCTCCTTTTTTATTTCTGTATCTTTCTTTTACATTGTAGCTTGGTCTCATATTTCTCTACTGTAAGTGAACTGTGTCTGATATATACAATTATTACCTTTCTTGCTTTCTCTACTACATCTCTGCCTCATGCCCACTCCCCCACACACATCTCTGCTGGCTCACTCCCACACACCCTCCTCATATAACCCCTCTTGCCCACCTCCTTTCAAATTCAACACTTCACTCTCCCCAAATCACAACACCAGTCCTACTAACCATATGAGCCCCAATCACATCCCAAACGCTGTATGCACAGGCCCCATACACACCCCTCCAGTGTGCAATCCATCTGCTAGAGTTTCCTGTGATGGCACATGGTTGAGGTGCACGTAGAGCAGCAAGGTCATGTATCTAAAATTATCTGACTTTTGTGTCATGCCCTACCTTCAGTCTAACAATTCCATGTGGTGGGAGCGCTGTGAGAACACCCGTGTCTGCTGAGTGGTTTGGGAGGAGTGAGCTATGCTAAGGTGAACCGTGCTTGCTGTTGTGTTTGACACTTGAGCTTAGGTGAAATGACAGAGTCATGCCTACAGAACACATAGCCTCTCCATTGAGCTCAGCCCACGATGCAACAAACTGACTGCTCCGAGTGGACGAAGAGGTAGCCTGGCGCCCATGTACAAAATCTACAAAATCAGTAGTTTGTCACTCCTCACACATGCATGTGATAGAACGAAGGAACAAGACTGTGAGAGTAGAGGTCGAGGTCATAGACAGGTAAGATATGAAGAATGGTCCGATACAAACCTAAAGGAGGGGGGCTTCCATGTATATCTTGATCAGTTGATACCAGGAGGGAAATCAAAGAAGATGGAGGAGAAGGCTGTACATTATTGTGGAATAAGTAAGGGGGAGATGGAGCTGGGAATTGGCCCACCCGAATGCAAGGGGGATTTTAAGTATCTGATATGTCCAGGTTCGAGATACGCTTGGTATCGAGACACTCTGAGAGCTTGGACGATGATATTGAGTCAATAAGTGATCCCACAAGACGAAGAGGCCTACCCTCATTCCAAAAATACAAGGGAATAATTCGCTCTTCTTTATTCAGTCAGAACTCTCTATCAAAACTTGGACTCAATGCCCTTCTGTTCTGACAGTCATCATCACTTCAGCCTTGACCAACATTGTCCCTCCTACCCCACGAAGCCATCTCTACGTCCCTCAACACGGAGTTCAAAGTCTGCGCACTATTCAAGAGGCTCAGTATATGAAAAGCAACTTGGTGAGAAGCAGTCGGTAAAGCTGAGACTATTTATGTACTAATTCTGTTGAGGGAAATGGCGAGGATTCAGACACGGGTTACTGAAAATTAGCAGCAGCAATACCAAACAAATGAATGCACAAACGAGCTCCCTACACTGTAATCAGGGTAACAGCCTAAAATATGTATGACTGTCGCTCTTGGTTCTATATTCATGAGCAGAACTTAGCCCATATGTGAGCTCTTAACCATCTCCCCTATCGTCTCCTGATTGATGATCTTCGGTGTTGCTACTCTCCATGACGAAGACATAACAAGCAGGTAAGTTTTCTGAGAGTCCTAAACAGCTTGAGTAAATGTATAAGTAAAAATTTGAGCGTGGCATTTACAATTCGAGGGATTCTCGAATAGAAAGCAGAGCTTTTCAGAATTTGAACGAGTGAACAGAAAAACATTCGCTCAGTGATGCATTGATGGTGCAAGGGTCTAGACCTTTAATCACGTGTAGGCTTCCTCTTAATAATCGACGATGAACCATGTCCGACACGCGATACACTTCCACGTACAGGATCCAGCGTCCGCTGGATTAGGGTACCACGCTTATCAGAACTAGAAGATGGTTGAGGAGACTCCCTTCAGTGATCTCCTCCTTCCTGTATTCAATGTACGTCTCTTTTGCATTTTTTTTACCGTGTTCTACCGCGTACTCCATTGTCTGTCGTTTCCAACATCCACACATTCTGGACTCTTATCACCCTTCCTTTTATACAGTCCATCCTTGAGGTCTTCCTCCTAATTCTGCTGTGTATATCATCGTGATACAAGGTATTCTGGATAAAAGACTCAAAGGTACGCACAAGCTCTCCCCGATTATTTCTGGTTCACTCCAAGGGGCAGTGCTTTATATATCGTTGATACTGAGATTGACATCTGTAATTTTAGCAAATGAACGGACTCGACGTATCGCTCTTCACACTCGCACAGCTCTTTTCCAAAGTCACTTTTTACTTGATGCCCGGTACGCTAGCTTTCCGTCGTCGTCAAGGAGCTATGCACGATACCGATATGATTCGCCATTGTCGCAGTAACCTTGTTCTTGTCGTATGTACCCGCAACCTACCTATTCCCTGCCCCTCTCGTCGCCCCCTTCCCTTCCACATTCATTCTACGTTTGCACCAGGATCATTTCCCGCATACACCCACTAACCCTTCCCTTCCTTCTATGAAATCGCAGGTCCTATACAGCTACGGCGTCAGCCTCCTCTCGCGCGCCGACACAATCCTCGCGCCACCTGCCATCTCATCCATGGCCACACCATCGCTCTCCAAGCTTGGACTCGACGCCGACCGCAACGGTTCGCGCATGTCCATCCTTATGACCTTCGAAGAAGAGGGAGTAGACAGCGAGCACGATTTAAGGACGCCTGTACATTCACATTTGTTGGCATCGAAGAAGGTGGTTGGGTGGGCAAATTCGGGGGTATCCGATGTCCTCTCCACTGTCATCTCCCTGTATCACCTCCTCGAGAGTTCCTGGTGCTGTATCATCAACTGGAGCTTCCCGACATGGTAAAATACTCCAGCAGCAGCACACATTAGGACAGGGATAGTAACATGGATACGGACACAGCACTGGAAACAACCGGAGAACCTCCCCTGCTTCCTTGCAGGCGCAACGCCACGTTATAAAACTCGTTCCTGAACAGTCTGAACGAGAGCCGCGCGGATTTGCCAGAGTGGGGTGTGGGTTTGGATGCTTCTGTTGGGGGTGGTTCTATTTCTACAGCGGGTGGAGCCTGTCCAAGTACAATGGAAGGGAAGATGCGTGGTAGTAAGGGTGAGTAGGAGGAGCTCTCGATCCACGCATTCTTCACTGTGCTGTTCTGTGATTGGCCATCGATGCCCGTGGTATTTCTCAATCGTTCGTTCGCGGACGTTGCTGATCGATGATGGGCAGGCTCTATTTTTCCTCGTTAAGCTTATTCCTTTTCGCTCTTGATTTAGACGATGGTGGTGATGGCGGCGAGCAGCGATCGGAGTTCCCCACCAGCGGTTGAAGGAAGATCTGACCCGAAGACGTTTGCGAACATGTTATGCAACTTGCCTGATCTTCGCTCACACGATTGCCAAATCAGGACACTAGTGACTGCTGATTTCTTGTTTGCTTTTGATACAATTATTGCATTCACCAGTAATTACCTACGGTCAGAAATTGTATTAAGAATTGATCAATACTATCATATATTTTAATTAAAACTTATTTCAACGAAATCGACCCAGCCTACAGACCGTTTCTATTCCAATGTTGCTGCCGGTACGAGTATGCATTCATATAAGTCTCAGTGCCCTTAAAAAAAAATGCCTGAGATAGAGTCAAATTCGTCAAAATCATTCAATCGAGCATGGGCATGCCTCTAAGGAACGCAAGCGTGCAGGGTGCGCGCTGCAACACTAGTCACACACTGATTTGGTTTGCTGAGCCAGTGTGTTGGTCAATGTTACTTCACGCAATTGCAGCTTTTGTTAGTGTTTTCTTGAAGTCAAATCTCAACCGTTTTCTACGAAAATATTTTTACTGTCAATTTTAAGGTGTAACAAAATATAACCTAAAAAAAATTACAATAAATTTCATGTAAACCTAGAAGGAAAACTGGAGTCCTTATGGACTAAATTGTGACTACGGGAAATTACCATTCAACGTGCCGTGTAGCCACAACAAACTAGAGAAACATGAAATTATAATGTATTTACACTCCCTTTAATTTCATCCTTTGGCATGATTCAAATTCGGAAGATCGAACGAGGACACCTCCAAGAAGTGGGATACCTGAGATGGGGGTACCTACGCATGTTACGTGCGAACTGTTGAACCACTTTACTTATGGTAACGCTACTAAAAATATATATTCCGATGGTTGTGCTCCATATCCCATAAGTAACTTATGCTGATAGTTGGAGTTTTATCCAATGCAGTATATCATCCACAGATTTTGGGGGTCCTGATAACCTAAATATAGTGCTTTCATATGATCAAAGACCGGCATCAGTTGCCACAATGTGTTTGGCGAAACTTTGCGAAGCTTGACAGTCCAGGTTTCCATACATCCACGCGTCATTCATTACCTCGAGCTGCTGCTAATCGGAGAGGCCAAATTGCACATTGCAGTCTCTACCTATGCTTATCATATTCTGTATTCTATGCAGCCTGGGTATAATTCGAGAGTTCCCCAAGTTCTCGAAAGGCAAAACGTATGCTTGAGGAGTGGTTGAGGGGGCCAAGTCGGTGACCTGGCAAATTTTCGACATCACGGTTCTTGTCTTTGTTAAATCTATCATCATTTAATTTTTATCTACTCACACCGACAAAATCTCATGCTTTGCCCAAACGATAAAGTAGGTATTTCTAGATTTGATCAAGTGATGTGCATCGCACGGCAATAAGTAGCAATTAGTCTATGATTAACATAACCATGCTATGAGAACAGACATTCGGACATGATTGATCAAAGATTTTACTGAATGAACAAAACTTCAGGGGAAGATACTATCACGATATTGATGAGGCAGGTGTGCTAAATCAAACATAATACATCAAATTGAGGATATGCTTAAAGTTGCGTCTCATGATCGCTGTGGGACACTGTACAACACTGTATGTGTTTTGGAGAAAACGCTAGACATCCAAACAGCTGACAGATGTCTGCGAATCATAACATGCCTCCTATCAGCATGTTTCGACAGGTGTAGATGAATGTCGCTGAGAAATCACATCATGGACATGGCAGGATCATTCGATCTAGCATCCATGGCAACTACCAAGCGGAATTACTGATACCAGAATTCACTTAATCTATAAATACAACACTGTACAAGATAATTCATGACAATCAACAACCATCCCACTTGGGTTTGACTAATTGCAAACCAGCCGTCGCCTTTCGCAAGACTGACAAATAATGAATAGCGGATGAGTGGTCGTTACTATGTGTACACTACAGGTGAAATGGATATTGGCCATCACAATACTCAATGCTGATCTCGGAAATGAGTTCCAGGTACGACAGATACATCGGTAGTATTTTGGGATAAAACTGTTATTAAGTTAAATATCAAATCAGTTGCACATCCAACACGGTGGTCTTCCCAACCATATCTAAGAAGCCAACACTGTATGTCTGGCGAGTGAACTGAGGTCATTAAATTATTGTAGTACTGGGATGATTCATTGTGAGTATCCATAGCTACTGTTCAAGACAATTGCTACGATAAGTAGCATAGGATAAGAATACTATAGTCAACGAGTCAACAAACATATATAAGGGGTTCAGTGGATGAGGGTCCTCAACTCTAAAATATCACACTATGTCTACACCTCACATTTCAATCCCAGTCAATGTACAAGAAACTCTAATTAGCGCCAACCTCAATAGCTCAATGCTTTTGAATTTTCTTATGGGTAAATCTCTACTTCTATGAATGTCATCAACACAAACTTATGTGCACCAGGCATTTACACCATGGTATATGGAGGAACCATCTACATCTATTGTGGGTTCTTGCCTTCAAGTTGAAAAGCAACTTTGCCAATGATGTCTCCTACAGTATCCAAAAAGCCTGGAAATTTTAATCGTCGCATTGTTATACCAACTATTTCCGCGCTATATCTGCTATGCCTTTTCTACTTTATTGTGCAGTGGTACTATCTCAGTTGGACAATTGTGATTAATGGAGACACGCAAGAATCAATCTTTTGGGAACAATGGGCAGCCCTCAATGGATCGTAGTACTCTGTGACTTTCTACAGAATTCCTTGTTTATTGTTTCTGACGGACTACTGGTTGGTCAATATTGTTGGTTATTATATAGTTCTTATTGACATATTGACAGATTTGGCGATGTTACCATGCTTGGGGACGATTATTCTGGGCGATTTTTGCTCCATTGTCACTTTTAGTCGCTGAATTTGGTGAGCACCGTAGAGTGAAGTTTCTCACAAACACTTCCAGTAACAATGTGTCATTGCAGGTCTCTTTGTTGCGACAACAGTTTTAAAAGTGCAATTTGGTTCGATAACCAGTGACGCCAACGCTATTCTATTCAATAATATCTCAAGTGCTCTCATATTTGTGTCACTGGGGACCACTTTGATTACAACCTTTCTCATTTGGTACAGAATACATTCTGCTTCCCAAATTCATGGTTTACCGTCCAGAGGACTATTCAACCACATTACGACAATGATCATCGAGTCAGCCGCGGCTTACTCACTGGTACTCCTCCTCAATGCCATCATTGGTGTTGTTCCGTCATTCAATGGGTTAGGATCTCCCTTGAGCATAGCTGGTTATTACATGGAATCAATTACTATTGTTGTCTCGGTACGTATATTTTAATGCTCATTTTAACATTCTACGTCTCTTACATGGAATCAGGGATTGGCGCCAACAGTTCTGGTTGCCAGACTTGCTCTTACAGATACCAACAACACAGTAGTACCAGCCGCAATCACTCATATATCCGGCTTGCAGTTTGGGTCACAGCAAGGGAGTGGCAATGGTCATAGTGGAAATTCCACTGAAAGAGATGTTAGCATCTGGGCTCATACAAATGATGTGGAGCCGACCCCGGTGATTAAACTGAAGAGGGAGCTCAGCACGGATGCCTCATCTGGTGACAATCAAGTCTAGCTCATTGCGGCACATCAATAGCAGATTTTTCAACATCAAATTTGGCCTCTTTTCCGTTTCCTTTTCTTAGATTTGTATTTACCACTATGCGATTGGACACGTCAAAGAAATAGTTTCGCTCTCGTTTTCCCTACTGTAGGTAAACGGTGACTCCTAGTATGTACAATTAAATTCAACGGTGTGATTTCACAGTAAGAACATTCCTGGATAGAGTCGGCTCTGTCTTTGCTTCACGAACTATTCAGGTTCTTATTTCATCAAGAGTGCTGCCTGCTTAGGGCCATTCTTAGTCCTGCTTGTGAGGAGCCTCTCAATGGTCTTGTATCGCTGTAGAAAGAGTAACTAGCCCACGAAGCCGGTGTATAATTTGAGAAAAATTCTCTTCTTTCTTCCTCTCCTACAACGTACACTGTTTAGTGTTTATCTTCCTCTCCTCACGCACCCTAACCCCTCGCGTACCACCTCCCAATCCCTATCTCTATTTAAAGAACTTCACCCTCCCTCCACATCCATACTCAAAGGCCCAACAATTTATGCAGCTCTTACTCATGATCGATGGCTGAGATTGCACCTTTGGCTGTCTCTTCTGAGTTTTATTCGGCCCTCGTCCCAGAAGCAGACGTCAAGCAAGCGGAGTCTGAATTATATCGAGACACGAACAAACAAACAGTGCAATCTTTGTCCTTGCTTCTCGTCTCTGCACTCACTTAACTCTGTATAGATCTCATGCACATTTTTAACACCAGCCAATGGTTGCCCGTGTTTCTGTCGGTTATAAGGCGGGGTAAATGAGACGAGACTAGTGCGTGCTAGATCTCAGAAACACTGACGAGGTGACCATTCACGATTCGGCCGCCTCTGTCTTTTCAGACAAGCTTCAGCTTCGATGTCGTTCTGAGCAGACCGCAAAGAGGGAAGGCTGTGTAGAGGAAGTCACCATGGGGTAGAGCTGGATAGCTTGGCGAGCGTGATCAATCAAATATGTTGTATGCGGAAGAACTTTAGTGTGTTTTCTTCATATCTTTAAGTGTTGTTTAAGCGCATACACTGACTTTTTTATGTGTGTAGTCTCGTTTCATGTCTTCTCTACCTGTCTCTATCTTCCCGCTTGTATGAATATCCGGCGTCAGCTTGCTACTGCCCTTATATACCATCGTCTACTCCACCAACGGCGCCGACATTGCCTCTTTCACCTGCGTCGCCATCCCTTTCATTTACTTTCACACCATTCTCTGCACTCGACCCCGGACCCGGACCCACATCCTCCACCTCCACCGACTAACCCTCACCATCTCCTCCCCTGTCTCTGCATCTACCTGCGCTGCCAGTCCGTCTAGAGTCCCGTTTTGGCTATCGCTTGTCGAAGATGTGCAGACCCAACTCAGACACATGCAGAGGGGCATCCTGTTTTATTTGTAGGACAATGTGAAAGCGAATGGGGAGCGTATGATGGAACAGGGAGTGATGAAGCAGCACGTGCGCCGCGAACGTGGATGGGAACGGGGACGAGGAGTTTGCGTGAGCTGGAGAGGGTGCTAGAGAGGAGGGACAGAGAGATGAGAATATGCCGGATGGGAAAGAGCGCCACATCTTCATCCACCACCGCGAAGACAACAAAACCGATCATCCACAACAAAGTTGCTGCGCGTGTCGTGTGCATGTTCACCGAACAGGATGCGCAGGTGGCCCCCAGGGCGGAGCAGCACCAGCAGCAGATGCACGATGGCGCCGGTACCGGTGAGAGGGCTGCATGAGCGGCAGCATCTGGGTATTGCGTGGCTGGGAGGCGTTGGAGGGATGGAGACAGGAGGGGTGAATGGCGGTGGTGGCATAAATGGGCTGGGCGGCGCAGGTGTTAACGGCGCCCAACAGTAACAATCGCAGGCCCAGAAAAACTTCCCCGCAGTTCGCCCAATGCCTCGGCAGCATGAGCGGTATCGGCCTTCGGCCTTCTGGGAAGACGGGCTTGACGCTTGATGTGATTCTGAGCAGGCTGCAGGGAGAGGTGCAGAAGAGCCGGGAGACAGGTGGAGTTGGGCGATCTGATGCGGGCGATGGGCGAGGTGGGGGATGTTTTTGTGGGGAAGGTGATTTTTTTTCTTTTTTGTGGGTTTGGATTTTCGGTTTTGAGGTTAGATTTGGATTTGGATTTGCATAAAATGTGCTTCGAGTTTCGAGTCTTGTTTTTTTGCCGCGCTGTCTTTCCTTTCTTGTGCTCTGTTTCCATGAGCATATGCTGACGATATTCTTTTTTATTCTACTTTTAGCTTTCGAGCCTTCCACTGTTCTCGACATATCTCCCGCCTGTACGCGCTCTGCCACCGGGATATATTGCAGCCGCAGCCGCCCTCTTCACCTTCCGACAACCAGCCTACTGCTGCTACACCTGCCGCCGCCGGAGGTTCGGGAGCAGGATCGCCTACTGTGCCTGTCATTGTTCCGGCCTCGATTTTGACAGAGGTGGGGAGGGAAGGATAAGAAGGGAGCAACAGAAGGAGCCAGGGACCGCCACGTCGTCCACGCCGTCGTCGTCGCCGCCTGCGCCTGCAGCAAAAACTTTGACTTTGTCAGGGGAGGAGCAAGAACAACCGACATCCGTTGGCGCCATGTCGTCCGCTGCCTCCTCCGCCTCCACCTAACCCCCAACCGACGTCCATCACCACCGCAAATGACAGCAACGCCCCTGCGTTTCTGGTGGTCATAATTCGGGGCCTGCAATCGCAGCTGGACGACAAGCAGACGGGGCTCGCGGGCCATTTTGAGAGGGTGTGCCAACTGGAGGGGCGGTGCTCGAGCACGAGACGATGGGGAGGGAGGTGGGGTTGTTGAAGAGATGATTATGAGGGGTGCGGGGGCGGGCGAGTTGGGTTCTGGACATCATGAGCGCGAACGTGAATGTGAATGTGAACCACAGCGTGGGCGTGAGCATGAGGAGGGAGAGGTCAATGTGGAGCAAGATAGTGAGGAGGGACAAGAGGAGGATGACAATGACGATGATGACGACGACGATGATGACGACGACGATGATGACGACGACGCGAGGAGCATCTCGACGGCCATGCCGCATGAGCTGGAGAGCATGGAGGAGGAGGGGGGAGGAGGAACAGCTGGCGCGTGCCAAGCACGGGGAGAATGGGCATGTACATCTTGTGGAGGGTGGGCACGTCGAGCGTGGGGTACCTGCGGCGGAGGTGCGTGGTGCTGTTGACGCGGAGGGTGGGGCGCAGCATGAAGACGGGGACGAGGAAGAGGCTGGTCATGAGAACATGGACGCAGAATCGTAGACGGCGGAAACGGATGAAGACACGGAGGAGAGGAGGGAGGACCTGGTTGTCGGGCGACTGGCGACAACTGAGCCATCCATGTTGGGCTTGGGCGATCGGGCGAGGAGTGCGAGTGTCAGTTCGCCGCTTGCTCAGAGGCGGGTGGAGCAGCAGCATGACGATGGGGATGGGGAGGTCGAGCACCACGAGCAGCGCCACGCAGACTCAGACCGCGAAGGCGCACGACGCGAAGGAGGCCCAGCACACAAAAGCAACGACGGCGACGGCGAGGACGTGCTCAATCAGGAGGCCATGAAGCTCGCCCTGAAGGTGTCTGGCACCATCGCGTTGACAGCTATTGGAGCAGCAGCATGTACTCGCGCAGGGTACGATTCGGGGGTTGGAGCGTAAGCTCCTTTAAGTCACATGTCTGTCATATAACAGGTACCTTTGAGTACTACCCATACCTCCGTATCATCTATTGCTCTTCAAAAACTAAGATTGTTCTGCCTCGTCATACTAGGTCTTTATGTTCAAGGATGTACACAGTCTCGTGCTAATAGTCCCATCATAGCTTGTTATTTGTTGATCGGTTTTGTATTCCAACTCGTAGTGATCATGGGTGCCCGTTTCTCGAGATATCTCGTTCAAATCTGTGATCAGGGCTAACTGACTTGAATATCTGATTCTTTTACTGTAATCTGCGTGTCGATCTGCCTACTAACAACATGAGCAACGTCTTTATATCATCATTATTCTGTGCTCATAGAACTTCTGTTTAAATTGTTCAGTAAAGCAAAAACTTGCCGTCGTTAACAGATACTATTGCTAAACTTCATGACAGCTTGTTTGTAATAGAAAGACCTGAGGTTACTTGTAGAAAATATTCATCTAAGTACTATTGAATTTATATCACCCCATGCGCGAACTCGGGGTCTACCGTGACCTCGGTAATTTTGCTAACGTGTACCGCAATTCCCGTTAGATGCGGCTAGAAGATGACTCAGTAATTGCTCTTCCCGATGACTGTAACATTTTTTCTAACCCTATTCTTGTGCAGGGAAGCAGGGGATCCTTTGGGGAGTGCAGTGGTTACTTCTAGAGATTTTTTTTTTTGCGAAGGTTTGCCCTCCCATTTAGTCTACGGCCCCATCCATGATTAGTACATAGTCCTGTAGAGAGTATTCCACCTACGATGCAAGTAAAGAGTTTGAAAATACTGAGATGCAGCATGAAGGTTTGGACAGCCATAATAATTTCGAGAGACCTACTGCGCGCCAGAAGCATGAAGATCCCTAGCCAGATAACTGATAGCTGGAGGTGAGCGTTCACTACCCATCAGACATTGACTTCTCATGCTCACAGCTCTTGGGCATTGTTAGGAACTAGTTTGTTATTCATTTAGAACATGCGTATACAATCCGGTTCAGCTTAACTTACACAAATTAGCAGGAGCAGTCCAGCCAAACTGGTTACTAGTCCTGTTTCTACGATGTGTTTTGAGAGTTTCAAACGAGGAAAGGTCGTAGGACGACTTACGAATTGTCCACGCAGTGATCTTGTCAATAAGAAATAAAGTTCTTGCGAGATTCGTGAATATGCCAATCCTTGGCGTAGATCTATGGGGAGCTGACCTTCTGTGAGTCATCTGAAGTCCGATAACCCTGAGGTGATAGGATAAAAGTACGGCCACGAATAAATCGACTGACGATCCTATAGCCAATGTACTGGCACATAGCCACTTCCAACGGGTTTCAAACCGATGTAAGGAGGTCCTCGTAGCTTCTACCGTGAGCAAAACTGTCATTATGAGTCGCAGTGCTGTAAGAAACCAGCAAAAATCGGTATTATGAGTTTCCGGCTTATCATTCGGACGCGTTCGACGTAGAAAGACTGTGAAGAGGTGAGACATTTAGTAACCACAGAGCTTAGTACTCATACCTGAACAATTGCTGCTATCACTCCGCTCAGGAGAATTGATGCATCGAAGGACCTTGGAAGAACAAACAAAAATGATGGGTTGCCATATCCAACAACCGCGACGACATAACATGAATGGCAGATGCACAAGCAGTGTGCAAGCTCACAGATCCTAAGTAGATGATTTTTGAGCAAGTTACTCAGTTCATGACATAGAATATGCATAATAGGTACCAGACAGTCATGACCTGCGTAAAGACTGTGAATAACAGAAAAATAGCATATCGATGTATACACACCATAATCTTCAAAGATGCTCTGTCGGTTTGGAAATGGGCATAGTATAGATAAGTCTGAACGGTGCCAACTCCGAAGAGGCAACATGATATGAGAAACCCTATCAATAGGGCTCCTATAGTGCTCTGTAGGTTGGGTGTGGGGACCACAGAAGATGCCATTGGCCACGACTATCGCAAGGGCAGAGTCAGGTATGTTGCCTTACTTATATAAAACCCGATGATCTCTCAATGCTCGATACTTGATGGTAAATTTGATGGAACGGTCACGCCATTTACAAATTTATCAACGAGGGAGTATCTTTGGGATTAAATCATGCGTGCTATGAATAGTACATACACGTAACTTCATCGTCAAGTATGATGATTTTTTCTCAATCTAAGACATAAAGGATGCTCTAGGCTCCTTTTGGTTCAAAATCAAGATTGGGAAATAGAAATATCTGTCTTGATTCCATGATATCCCTGTGTGATATGGCCGAACATAGCACTTGAAACGGGAGCCATCTACACGGCGAAAGTTGTATTGAGTACCCCTTCCATTTTTGCTCATCCATCGCAGAGCTACGATCAGAACCTTGATACATTGCAGAGTCATTGACCTAATAACAACCCATGCAAATATAAAAATTATCATTGACAATTTTGGAATTCCCACCGCACTAAAGTAATTTGGTGCGATTCACAATTTATACTCTTACATTTGAAGAGTTACGGGCGAACATCTCTCCCCTTGGCCTTATTCATGGAGCCGATTATATTCGACGTTCGTAACACCCTTGGCTACCTGTTAATTGGTACTGCTGTCTCTTGCTGTCTCTTTGGAGTCATTGTTGTTCAGACGTACATATACTACACTCGATTTCCTAATGATAAAGCATATTTGAAGCTTATGGTACATTGGCTCTTCAATTTTTTCTTTAAGAGCACTCATGGTTGTTGGATAGGTTTTTGCAGTATGGTAAGTATCCGAAGGGACACTCCTTTCTGTGGTCCACTTTCAGACATTAAGGAATGAACTTGACATGCCCTCTCTTTAGGTCATTCGAACTTGGACATTGTCTATGCGTCTGCCATGCCCTATATATCATGCTCGTTAACGGCTATGGAAATCCGAATGATATCCTCAAACCTCCCAAATCACTAGATGTAGCACTTTCATTCAGTGGAGTGATTGGGCCTATTGTTCAGGTACTACTTATTCATTCGAAGCCTGCATTTAGTGTTAAAACCCCAAATATTTGGCAGATATTTTTTGCAGAACGCGTGCGTATAGTCAGTGGAAAGCTCTATATTCCGGTCATATGCTGGATTTCCTCTTCTATTCGCGGTGTTATGACATTTGTCGTTATGGCCGAGGCGCTGAACGCGACGACATTGCCTCAAATTCAAACTAAATGGAAATGGCTTGTGATCACTGTATTGGCCATTGGGTTGGTAATCGACATAATCATTGCTGTTTCACTGTCTTATTATCTCAAAGCACATGGGAAAAGGTGTGTTAGTTTCATTGCCATTTCCTTCTCATTTCTCTCAGTGATCTGTCAAGCACTTCCTCGACTATCGATAAAGTGATTGCTTGGACAATCCGTAAGTCAAGCATACATAGGGATTGTGAAATACACCAACTAATCCAACATGTCTAATAGAGACAGGATTTCTCACGAGTCTGAATGAATTGGCCATACTCGTATCGGTTTGTTATCCCTCGGGCTTTAATATGGAAAATATTGCTTACTTCAAGAGCAGTTTTTAGTTATTCCACATACTTGTGAGTGCATTGAATCAATGCTGCATCACAAGACAACGAGTTACTTACGACATCACCAGTTGTGTGGCTGGCCTTCACGGCATGTCTGGCAAGGAGTAGGTCGTATGATTTCTTACTACCTAAGCCAGACTAAATGGTGATAATGCTCAGTGTTCTCTTGCTCTTTGCTTTCATCGTAAGCATAATTGACATCATTCATTGCCGTCCCTCTTTTTCTCAAAGTAATTACAAAACAGCCTCAACGGTCGAACGGTCCATAAGCAAAGAATGCCGACGAGGGCTCCACAGGTTCAAAGGCACGCATCAAGAATGCTTATGCTTGAAGTAAATTACACCTGCCTTATTCAGCGACACAGAATTTCTGATTAAACTTGCAGAATTTATCTTTAGAAAGCTCTCTGCATGATAATAACAAGTTGGAAGGGATGGTCGCAGGTAGTGTCTAATACAATTAATGTCCTGTTTATCGGTACTTTTATTGGAGCATCAGTGTGTTGACTGATATACCTGAACCTATGTGCACTGATTGCAAGTAATTATCTCTCTCTCTCTCTCTCTCTCTCTACATATCCAAAGCAACATGGGTTCCGAATTTGATGAGGACAACTTTGAAATTTGTCTTGAGATAGCTATAGAATCGGTTCATCCACTAAGAATCTCTTGCGGTGCTCTCGCAGAGGGCCAGATCATATCATAATGGGAATCATGACATCGCTCAACACGTGGATTCAATTAATAAATTTGCTTTTGCAAGCTCAACGCATACGAATACCAGTATGAGATACTTTGTTTCCTAAATTAGCGCCTGTTGGTCCTGATAAGATCGAATCAAAACGGGGATCCTGGCACCGCTCAACACGTGGATTCAATTAATTTATTTATGTCTGCAAGCTCAACGCATACGAATACCAGGGCGAGATACTTGTTTTTCTAAATCAGCTTCTGTCAGTCCGGATTGAAGTCATTTGAAAGTAATAGAATCGGCACTGGTTTCCGACAAACACATGATGGCACAATCAAGGGTACTAGTTGAGAAAGGAAGGAGAGATAGTACCAGTACAAATCGGCAACTCGGGACGGTGGTCCGAGCTCAACTCTATTTCCAGAAGGCTGACTACTGGAATAGTCCGAGGTTCTTACGCTCAGTCGTGGAACCTTGCATCCGACAATAGCGTTGAATGTACACAGAAGTTGGAGGTGGAGCCTGAGGCTTAAAAATAGGTGTGTATTTACCATAATTATAGACGATTATCATTTCGATTGCTGGGAGATTATCAACACGATTATGAGATAGGGATCAGTCAAATTTTACGGAAAAAATGATAGAAATTTTAGGAAATCGTCCGGTAATCGTCTGAGCAATAATCGTAATCGCTGCAAGAATCTCCTGGGCCCGACGCGATTTGTGCACGATTATACGATTCTCGACTTTCTCAAGATTCTCAGAGCGTTCATAATCGAATTCAGAATTGCTTTCAGAATTGTCCCGTAATCGTCTACTCTGATCGATCTTATTCAGGGTTGTGCCATCATGTGTTTCTCGGAAATCAGCATCGCTTCTATTGCTTTCAGATGACCTCAATCTGGACTGGCATTTAGAAAACAAAGTATCTCACACTGATATTTATATGCATTGAGCTTGCAGACATAAATAAATTAATTGAATCCACGTGTTGAGCGGTGCCAGGATCCCCGTTTTGATTTGATCTTATCAGGACCAATTTCAAATTTATCCCGTTAAGGTCGAGACCAACAGGCGCTAATTTAGGAAACAAGGTATCTCATACTAATATTCGTATGCATTGAGCTTGCAAAAGCAAATTTATTAATTGAATCCACGTGTTGAGCGGTGCCATGATCCCCATTTTGATTTGATCTGGTGAGGTTGCAGTAGTCTCGAATACGTGCGCATGTGAGGAGAAGGTCCTATATTTGTATCGCAGCTTTGCGGATCATTTAATCAACTTTGCTGTGCGAGAGAAACATCAGTACCACAAAAATCCGTATGGAAGTGCTTTATGACTGCCGTGGGTGCAGAATGCAGACGTCTCGCGAAATGTACCAGTCCCACATCAGACTGTTTAGGAGTTCTATTATTGGACTTGAAATGAATCTCACCGAATCAGCGAACGACTTCTCTGGACTTATATATACAAGTGTATGCAGTTAGTGGTAGCACTCGCTCATTTTCACCCTCACTACTGAAAAACGAGCCACTCATAACTAGCGCATCTTAATGACAAACAACGATATTATTCCCAGCAAAGATGATTTCGACTCTCGACAAGCACTCGCAGGCTCCATTGAGACTCACGACGACCTCAATGTGCAAGACGGAGGAGTGAAAGCATGGACAACTATTCTCGGGGCGTAAGTAGAATCCTGTCAGACCTATCGGTAGTTTCAATTAATGTTGAAATTTAGCTGGCTTATCCTTTTTCAACCTTTGGGTATATTTCGATGCTCAGAACGTGTATATAAATACTAACGCTGGAGTTTCAGTTACCTCTATTCGTTCGGAGTCTATCAGGGTGAGTAGAACTCTCAAGCGTGATGCCTTGTTACACTGAAACACGAAATTGGAGCTCAGATTTCTATACGAGAATATTCCTCTCCGACCATAGTGCCAGCAAAATTGCGTACGTCTTCGTTGACGCTGCTCGATGCATTATTAACATTTTATATCTCTCAGCTGGATAGGGAGTTTTCAACTAATGATGCCGTTTGCATTTGGAGTTGTCTCTGGAAAACTCTTCGATGCCGGATACTTCTATGCTCTGGAAATCATTGGCTCGGTGCTTTTTACTGTCTCGTAAGCTTGTGAATTGTTTTGGGTTCAGGAGAATTTTTGACATCACTGTCTCTTCAGATTATTTACGCTTTCCCTAGCAAAACCGCAGCATTATGCGCAAGTTTTCCTTAGCCAGGGAGTAGGAATGGGTATAGGACTGGGGCTTACTTTTGTTCCGACTGTCAGCTTGACAGTACATCATTTCCGGCGCCGAAAGGTGCTCGCAACAGGGATCGTTATGAGCGGCAGCTCTCTCGGGGCCGTCATATTTCCCATAAGTGAGGCCATTTTATCTGTGACTATTATTGCATATTCTCACTTCCACATCCAGTGATTAAGTAAATAGTTTCCGTATGTCCGCGGTAGGAAAAAGTAACAAATCCATCCCTTGATTTAGCAATCTGATTGGGTCGATCGGGTTTCCTCAAGCCGTCCGCGCCAGCGCCTACATCGTACTCAGTATGCTGGTGGTAGGCAATTGCTTAATGAGGTCGGCCTACAGGAAGACGACCGACAATGGTCCACAACTAAACATCCTAAGCTTCTTCACCGATCCTCCGTATATAATTTTAACGTTTGGGTATGTGGCTTTTCACCTGTTATAGTCCTCTATATTGACCACAGCAAGTACACAGAGGCCTAATCGCAATGTTTGGATTTTATCTCCCTCGTAAGTGTTCGTGTTATTTTCCGAGATTGTACGAATGCGTTGAAACATTGATTTCAAAGTGATTTACCTGCAGCTCTACGCTGCGACTCATGGAATCAATACCACTCTTGCATTTTATTCGGTAAGTTCGGTAATCAACTCGTTTAGATTCTCTGACAACAACTGCGACACCTTAGCTTGCTATTCTTAATGCTGCGAGTACCTTTGGACGCTTATTAGGAAACTATCTTGCACAAGTTTATGGACCCATCAATGTACTTGTTCTGTGCACGGTAATAACGTCCGCAAGTATATTCTCTGTGTTTGGAGTGTGAGTTCT
This sequence comes from Psilocybe azurescens, assembly GCA_023853785.1. Classification (NCBI taxonomy): domain Eukaryota; kingdom Fungi; phylum Basidiomycota; class Agaricomycetes; order Agaricales; family Agrocybaceae; genus Psilocybe; species Psilocybe azurescens. The sequence continues at coordinate 111,363 of JAJIRX010000159.1, read as the reverse complement.
TGAGTGTATAGTGACTATCGATGTTAAAGACTTACAGTTCTATTCTCATTTAGTCATGATTCTACCTCGCTTGTGGTAATCAGCATTTTCTATGGCCTGTTTGCAGGAGCCTGTAGGTTATGATCTGTTGCAATTGTCAAATAAAATTAATATCAAGCTAGGGTTATCTATATCTGTTGCGAGCCTTGCGACTCTTGCTCGTCATCCAAACGAAGTAGGGTACGTCATTGTGACAACTCGCTGTGTCCTGGTGTTTCATTATGAAAACAGAGCGCGAACTGGCCTTGCCCTGGCCCTTAGTAGCTTCGGGTCCTTAGGGGCAGCTCCAGTTCAAGGGGCATTACTTGGACCCGAATTTGACTGGAATAAACCTATAATTTTCTCCGGGGTACGCTGTCCTTTCGATAAATATTGTGCCAAGCCTTCGTATAACATATTATCATATAGATAGTGATGATGGCAGCCGCGGTCTGTACCGGGATAACAAAGGCATTACTTGTACGTGAACGAGGAACACAAAGAGTATGACGGCTTGTATACTGTCTTCTATGATGTTTGGGAAATGAAACATATGACTACCACTGCTGTACTACTACTCACAAGAAAAACGTGCATGCTGTGAAGGAGGTCTTTACTGTCCCCCACCTATTCCATTAGATTCCAGTCTGAAATCTCATATCATACACCCTGCTATTTTGTATGGGTAAATTAACATGGATTCCAAATGGATTCCAAATGGATTCCAGAAAATAAGCCATTCCAAATGGAATATTCCAGTTTCATTCCAATGGAATGGCTGGAATCTATATGGAATCCAATTGGAATCCAACTGGAATATCATATATTACATTGAGTTTGGTCCAATATAGGTCCATTCCAATGTAATAAGGTGGAATCCAAGTGGAATGATATCCCATTATTTTTATTATATTTTATTATAATTTATATTAGTATAGAAAAAAAAGACACCAACAAGAATTGAACTCAGGCATTGGAGAACGCCCGAACATAAGTGGGATAAACCAACTGAGCCACAAAGGCTTATAGAAAATAATAAAATTAGTTAAATACAGACTGATACAGCCGAATTTCTCGGCACTGCTTGGCATGGGCCAAACAACAACGCACACATGACATGTTGATGCCACGTCAGTCCGTTGTTGATTCCGACCCCACCCTTTCCCTTCCACCACCACCACCGCCTCGTCGGTCGGAGCCAGACGAAAGCCAACCCGATGCGACAGAGGACGAGAATGACCGCGATGGCCACACCGGCGAGGACGAGGACGACTGCGACAGCGACAACGAGGAGCGGATGAGGACCGCGAGGGCAAGGGCAAGGGCAAGGGCAAGGGCAAGGGCAAGGGCAAGGGCAAGGGCAAGGGCGAGGACCGCGAGGACAACGGCTAGGACCACGACCACGACGGTGAGGACCAAGACACCGGGCGTGGACCAGGACGAGGGCAAGGACGGCCGGCGAGAGCAAGGACAGCGACAAGGACAAGGACGACGGCAAGGGCGAGTACGGCCGGCGAGGACAAGGATGACAGCGGGGACAAGGACGACAGCGGGGACAGGGATGAGGAGACGGCGAGGGCGAGTATGGCGGCGAGGACAAGGACGACAGCGGGGACAAGGACAAGGATAAGGGCGACGGCAAGGGGCGAGTACGGCCGGCGAGGACAAGGACAACGGCGGGGACAAGGACAAGGACAAGGACAATGGCAAGGGCGAGTACGGCCGGCGAGGGATGATGGCAAGGGCGAGGGCAAGGACGATGGCAAGGACGATGGCAAGGGCGATGGCAACGGCGAATGCGGCGACGAGGACAAGGACGATGGCGGGGACGAGAACGACGGCGAGGGCAAGTACGGCAGCGAGGACAAGGATGGCAGCGAGGACGTGGATGTGGACGGCGAGGACGAGGACGTGGATGGTGAGGACGTGGGACGTGGACGGCGAGGGCGAGGGCGAGGACAAGGACAACCAGCGACGGGCGGCACTGATGGATACCACCACGGCGACAACGACACGCCGACAACGACACCGACACGACGATGACACCGACACGATGACAACACCGACACGTACCGCTGACGACCCGTGATGAAGGGACCGACAGGTGCCAGGAGAGGCACGGCGGACAATGACACCAACATGTACCACAACGGGTACGGACCTGGCGACAACACGTACCACCGCAGCGACAGCGAGGACAACAGGGAGATGACCACGACCACGCAATGGCGGCAGTGATGCGTACCACGACACGTACAGATGACACTGACGACAACACCGATGTGTACCACGGCGGGTACGGTCGACCACGACGTCGATAACACGGACGGTGACACCACCAATGTACACTCCGCCCCTTTTTCTGTTCTTTCTATTTTTTTTCTTTTTTGTTTCTTTTTTATTATGTTTTTCTTTTTTTTTTACCTGTATATAATCATGTAATATATAGTTTTTAATATATTATATTACATTGTCACATAAATTTAAGCTAAGATTAAAGTATTCCAGTTGGAATCCAATTGGATTCCATTCCATTCCATTTCATGTGAATTTAAAGCTGGACTTAGTGAAATTCACAAAGTCTTATTGAATGAAATAAGCTGGAATGAACTTGGATTCCAGTTGGAATGGGCTCATTCCATGATTCCCAGCCATTCCACTTGAAACCATTAAATGAAATGAAATTGGAATTGGTCTGGATTCCAACTGGAATTCAACTGGAATCCATGGAATCAAGTTGGATTCCATTTGGAATGGGTGGGGACAGTAAAGTACTGCTGTGAAGTAGGGGCCCAAACATATCCGATGTAGCCCAAACTCTGGGTATGAAGCTGATTTTGTGGGATGGCCTGAACACAGTCAGAGGGCACTGCATACGAGGACCTGCATGCGCAAATGGGGAAGTTTGTACATGGTTCAAGACAACATCCAGTTGTCCTTTCATACCTTACCCAAGCTAAATACAGATTATTATACTTGCAATAATATTTACCAAGTTGTTAAGCGCCCATTTACCTAGAGTTTTTACCTTGATTAGACGATATTGATGACCCATGTTCTCTCTTTAATACTTACCTTATTTTGACCTTAGTAAATAAAAAACTTGAACTACATGTTTTTTTAGATACTCTCATAGATATTTTAAACATGGATCATTACATTTAAATATGTAAAAGGTATCCTGCAGGTTGTGCGGTACATTGAATATGGGTCAAACACATTTACAAGGCACAGGCCACATGTTACTCTGTCAGACTATACAACCAACTCAATTAAAAAGTCACTTGCTGGATGCACATGCATTCCTAGTGAGATAATTATGACTAAGGACTTATTTCTACACTACCTAAGTGCTCTTAAATGTACCTGTACACAATATACATTGACCAGAATAAGCATGCCCACACACCCTATCTTGCTTGCCCCTGCCACAGCTTTTTCCCTTTGCCCTTATGAATCTCCATCATCATCATAAATATTTCACTGCCAGGGCTGTCTGTCATGTGGCTCTGGAGTTTGGCTGGCATTGCTTTGTCTATTGTTTGTGTTTTATATGCACAGCTGTGCTTGCTGTTGGGGCTTGGGCTTGGTGGTTGATGGGTACCTTTGCTGCAGCTTGCAAAGGTCTGTCTTGGGGCTTGGAACTCTGCCTGGTGGTGTTTTGTCTGTGTCTTGTCTGGTTAGCATTGCTTGTTTTCTAGTCTCTTGCTATGGTACTCTGCTTGGTGTCTCACTTTGGTCTGACAATTGGGATGATCAGTGCTGGAACTTGACACTCTGACTGGAGGGGCTTTTTGTCCAGTTCTTGTCTGGTTATCTGTGCTGGCTATCTGTTTGCCGGCTATAGTGCCTGACCCTGAGTCTCACTTGGGTCTACATTAGGAAAAAGGGGTTTGCCCTTAGAGCAACTTTGGTAATTCCAACTTACCCAGGACATATTTGGCTCTCTATGCCACTATCAATGGCTTTGTGTGTTTTCACAAATATTTAAATTCCTCAAATCTCTCTGAGTGTCTTTGAAAACATTTAAAGTATATTGAACATGCTTGTGCATTATAAATATTATGATTTAATTACAGGCATATTGCTCTCAAATTTCTGAAATTTTTGGTATATAATAAGTGGGTTTAGCTTCAGAGGAAGTGCCAGAATATATTATTTGGTTTTGGAAACAAAGGTATATAGTCAATTAAATGTGCTAGATCACAAAAGCAGTGATGGTGCAGTTGATAGAGCATGTTATTTGTAAGGCTGTTTATTATAACTTCAGACTTGAGTCCATGTGCATGAATACAGTCAACAGTGAAGTAATTAAGAACTTAATTGTACTGATGTGAGTCAGATGCAAGTATAAGTCAAAGAAAGAAACAATCACGTGATGTCATTCATCACATGATAAGAATGTATAAAGAATTATATAAAAAAACAAAAGAAAACAAAAGAAAAAGAAAAAGAGTGTCCCTAACACTGTTGGTTCAATTCCTGTTAAATGCATTCTATTGTTTCTCATATATTACAAATATCATGTGACCTCAATATAGTTGACTCAGTATATTGGATCTTTCAGTGCTTTTCAGAGAAGCTTTGACTTGTTTTATTATTATTTAGGTTGCTTTGGGTTGTTTTAGAAGGGCTTTGGGAAAAACTTAAGAGTTTTTGTGTCTTTGGAGTTTTTAGAGTTTCTAAAAACACTTAGAGACATCTGAGTTTCTTTAGGTCCAAACTCCATTTTCCTGATGTAATTGTTCACTTTGCTGCCATTCATCAATCTGGGGAAGTTTTTGGCTGCACCTTGTCTGGATAGCTTCACCTGCTTTTGAGGTCTTTGCTATCCCCACATATTCCATATGGACTCCAGTGGATTCCAGTGGACTCTCTACCCAGCCAAACTGGCTGGCAGATTGTCTAGTTCACTGGACTGGACTGGACTCTCACTGGACTCCTGCCAAATTTTCAGTTCAGTCTCAGTCCAGTAGATTATGAGTCCAGGTGGACTCCAAACAATTCAGATAGAGTCTAGGTGGACTCCAGGTGGATTTTAAACAAGTCTACTTGAGTCCAACTGGAGTTCAATTAGAATCCATCTGGATTCCAACTAGAATATTTGAATCTTTCAATCTTAGTATAAATTCATATAAATGCAATATAATATATTAATAACTATGTACTATTTTATTATCTACTTGCAAAGTCTATTGTAACAAAAAAAAACAAAAAAAATATAACAAGCTAAAAATGTGGGCAGGAGGGTATATACTTGGTTTAAATAAACAAGCAAAAATATAAATGTGAAAGAAAATAAGAGAACAAAAATAAATAACAAAGTGAAAAAATAAAAAAGGATAGAAGAAGTGTGGTCATTGTATGTATTTGCCATATATGTTGTTGTCATTATGGCAGTGGTATGCATCTGCCATACACATCATTGTCATTGTCTTTGTGGCCACTGTGGGTGTTGTGCATACATGCTGCCATTCACATTTTATGTGTTGTGCCCACCTTTGTATATATCATTATTGTACTGTATATGTCATGTGTGTCACAGTATGTGTGGTATATACACATTGTCAGTCTATATCAAAAGGAGGGGGGGGAAGGTTAGTGGCAGCAGTGTGTGAGGTTTGCAACTTACCTGGCGTCATGGCCTTGTTCACATTGCCTTATTTCCTGCTTTCATCACCTCCCCTCATTCCATTTCATTCCCTCTCAATCTGGTGTTGTTGTCATTGTATACAGAACCATTGTTATTGTTGTTGTACTATATACACATGTCTGGGGTCATTGTCATTGTACATGGACCCATCATCAGTTGGTGGTGCCATGATGCATGTCCGGTTGGATTGGCAAGTGCCTGGCTCCAACCAACAACAGCAAGGTGGTGGGGGCATGCATGATAGCAGCAGCAGGGTGGTGGTGGTTGGAGGAAGAGGTGGGGTGGTTGGAGTAACCAATGGACCCGACATGGCAACCACAAGTCGTGCATGTGACATTTTTAATATTTGCCAAGAGTTGCCAAAAATGATCCTGATTGGTATATATGCAGTCATTTTCATATTCACAAAAGCCTTTGTGGCTCAGTTGGTTTATCATCTATGTTTGGGCTTCACAGATGCTTCAGTTCAATTTCTGTTGGTGCATTTTCCTTTTTGCATTACAATAGAATATGATTAAAATACGGGGACCTTCCTCCACCTGGAGTCTATTTGAATTCAACTCTGAAATTATGTATTAATGCTGATATACAAGATTTACATGTTAAATCCACATGGAATCTATATGGAGAATGTGGAACTCCAGATGAAGTTCCACGTGGGGTGTCCATGTAGTTGCAAAAAGCGGGACAGTTGTTTGAGCCACTGTAAATTCAGGTGAGTGGAATACAATATATTAACAACTATACATTAATATTTATTGGCAAGGTCCAAGGAAAAAAGAAAAAAAAGGGGGGGGAGAGGGGGGGGGGGGGGGGGGGGGGGCAGGAGGATGGTAGTGTTGGCTGTTGCACCTGCTGTCCTTGCCCTTGCCCTTGATGTCTGTGCCCTCATCCTTGCTGTCTGTGTCCTCACTCTGGCTATCCTCACCCTTGCTCTGGCCATCCTTGCTGTTGCCTCCTGTGTCCTTTCTGTTGCCTTCTGTATCATTGTCATCACTGTCCTCATCCTCACTGTCACTGTCCTCATTCCCACTGTTTCTATCCATGTCCTTGTTGTGGCCTTTCTTGCCTTTGTTAGTGTTGTTGTCATCCATTGTTGTCCTTGTTATCATGATTGTCTGCATCCATCCTTGTTGTTGTCTGTGTGACTGTCACAATTGTCGTCGACAGTGGAGAGGGCAAAGACAGCAATGGCAATGGAAAAAAGAAGAAGAAGGGGTGGAGAGGGGATGGTGGTGGTTGGAAAAAAGAGGTGACATGTACATTTGATTGTTGTCATGCTGATTGGCTGATGCTGGGCACATGTGTGTGACACATGCACCTGTGGAACTTTCAACCTGTGGACTGAACAAAATGCAAAAATGTATTTATAGGGAGGCCTTGCTCCCAAACACATTTAACTATTGTTCCATTTAATTGTGTTTTCATAAAGTTAATTTCTATTGAATGCAGTCTCTATTTTTCTGCAATTGATATTAATATTAATAACTAATGATTATACTTTGGATATTGTGTTAATTATTGCATCCAGTGGACTCCAGTGGAATCCACTGGACTGTGCTAGTAAACATATTATTTGTTGTTGTTCAGTGAATATTTAAGCCCAAGTCCACTGGAGTCCATATGGATTGTGTGGGTGAAAGGAAAGACCTTGCTTTAGGTGTGTTTGCTTCCTTTCCTCACAGATCAACTAAACATGTATGCAAATGTAAATGTATTGCAGAGCAAAATACCAGCTGTATGACACCCTTCACCAGTGCTTCTAGCAGGAGCACCTCAAGCAATAAGACACTGACGACACATCCATGCTCTCCTATCATAAGCATTGCATGACACTCGACCTGCTTCAATTTACTCTCACCTCTACCACTGTCTTCTTGTTATTTTTATTGTTGCAAAGGATGTGAAAAGGAAGTGGTCTACAAAATTTTAGGAATGATTGGAGCTTTGGGCTATATTATGGCTTGGTGGGTGCTGATGGCTTTTTGATACACTTTTTCATCCTTCTCTGGTCTGCACGAGTTCTGGCTAGTCTGGATTAGCCCTCCTTTTGGATCTTTTCACTCCCATTCTGTTTTTTGATCTCCTGCTTATCACTTTAATTCCCACATCACTTATTTTGACACCTTTTGGTTTATATTTTCACTTTCTTTACTGTTATTCTGTCAGTTCACTCATCTATGGGTATTCAAAGACTGGCTTTTCCCTTTACCACGTTGACATTCCCTCTCCTCTCAATATTTGTCCTTGTGACTTTTTCACACCTTTGTCACTACATTTCTTTACATTTTGAAAAATGTCAGAATTGTAAGCCTGGCAGCTAACCACTTTATATACAGTCTGAGAAACTAGATGCCAGAGGGTATTTATAGCACCATTTTTGTGTAACAGTTACAGTTTGTTGGACTAGTGTGACTAGCTTACAAGAATGCAGACAACCACTGACACCTTCTCCCACCTTTTGTAAAATAGAACATGATGGATTTTGGCACACAGACCCGTATTATGGGGTGCTCGGTATTGGATGGTGCATGGCCAGCTGCTTCTAGCAATTTTTAGATGCACGATGGTGCAGTACATTCTTTACTTACCTCCCTTTATCTTATTTTGAGCTGTTGTCTGATGTAACATTTAACTGCTTGCGTGTTGATAGTGAGGAAGTTGTTCAATTGAACTGTTTTGTCAATATGATGAGTGCCGACACCTGTACTTACAGTATCACTCCCCAGTTTTTCTTGAGGGTTCCTCAGACCCATGGAATCCTCAAGGAATATTGAAGGAATCTGCTAAAAGTAAAGGAATCAGTGAGGAATCTCTAAGGAATGTGCAAGGAATCTAATAAATTTGCAAAGTACTATCATTTGACATATAAAGTACAAATTTTATTTATTTACATAGAAAGTTATGTTTAAACAATTGAAACTATCTTCACTCTTCTTCATCCATATCAGCATATTTGTCTTCTGATGCTTTCTTTTGTGTTTTTGTAGAACATGTTTGATATGGATAAATAACATTGTGTGGATAAACCAATTAAAGTTGCTTGGTGTCTTAAGAATTGAATCATATCCACCAAGCCAGGAGTTGAATTGTTCACATGCTTTACAATCAAATTAGTATATTTATAATTCTGAATTAAAAGACTTACTTGGGTATTGAATGCCCCTTAAAGGGATCCAGTGCTAAAATAATTGTACAAAGAATCAGTGAGGAATAAGGGAATTCTTAAGGAAAAGCTGGGGAGTGATAAGTCCTTCTTTAAGCAGGCAATACCCAAGTAAGTCTTTTAATTCAGAATTATAAATATACTAATTTCATTGTAAGACATGTGGATAACTCAACTCCTGGCTTGGTGGATATGATTCAAATTTTAAACATATAACACCAAGCAACTACAATTGGTTTATTCACACCATGTTATTTATCCATATCAAACATGTTCTACAAAAACACAAAGAAAGCATCAGAAGACAAATATGCTGATATGGATGAAGAAGAGTGAAGATAGTTTCAATTGTTTAAATATAACTTTCTGTGTAAATAAATAAAATTTGTACTTTATATATCAAATAATAGTACTTTGCAAATTTATTAGATTCCTTGCAGATTCCTTTATTTTTAGTAGATTCCTTTCAATATTACTTGAGGATTCCATGAGGATTCCATGAGTCTGAGGAATCCTCAAAGAAAACTGGAGGAGTGATAAGTACAGGCTTAAAGGGGTCTAGTGCTAAAATAATTGTACAGGGAATCAGTGGGGAATCTAAAGATTTCTTAGGGAATGAGGGAATCCTTAAGGAAAAGCTGGGGGAGTGATAAGTCCTTGCTGACATGAATAACTTGCTATATCTGCAGAAATGAGCATTCCTCCAGGCCGCCATCACAAATTTATCTCTGACATAGCAGATGACAATGGTTATTCTTTAACCCTCAGACCAGTGGTGAACCCTGCCGTGACGACAATGTGCATGGGGTGATTGAGGTCAAGCCTGCCAGTGATAGGAAATATATATGTTTCTACTCTATCTATCTCTGACTCTTGGACAAATTATTTATGTTGTATAGATGCTCCACTTTGTGAAAATCTTGTAGACTACAACCGATATATGAATTTAAACTTCCGTTGAGTCTTACATTACCCTTGATGTAGCGCTGCAAACTGGACATTGAGGAGGTCAGATATTGACCAACTGGACTTCACACTCCAGACGCACATGATCTATGTGTCATTTTGGGTTTTATCCTGTGTACACACCATTGGTAATTATCTCCCAAGGTGAAAAGTGCAAAACATTTCATGGTACACCTGGCTATGTAACCATAAGGTTTGACAATGAAATGCTATTGGTGCCATGAATTAACCCTTATCATGACTTCCATAGAACCCATAGCCACTGAAGGTCCTTCGCTTGTTGTTGACCAGATCATTACGCAGCTATCAATGCCAAGAAGCGGCATTTTATGAGGTTGTTTGAATTCGAGTTAAGTAGGGGGCAGCAATGCAGACTGCCTGAAGTCAAAGCTTACTATTTAAAAAGTGGTAGACAGATCCCTCCTTGTCTATCCGCTGCTCAGTTTGTTTGATGATGATGATGATGATGTCTGTACATGCAAGTCAGGCATCAGGAAATGTGCATGGCAGGTTGTGTGCTTGCATGCACTTGAGTGCCATGCAAGTGCACGCAAACAAACATGCACAACATTTGCATGCATTTGGGCAGACTGGGATCATAGAAGCATGAATATGCACAACTTACTTAATTTAGTTGGTCAATTCAATGTATATGTGCGTGCATTAGCAATAAATAAATTATGAGAAACTGGTTAAACTGCCTACTACTAACTTGTGATATCTTATATCTATGGTTAATTACAGTAGCTCAGAAAACCGTCCCAATGTTTGGCACTTTCTCACTGATTGTTTAATAACTTGGGAAATAAATTATGTAAAAGTCTGAAAATATTATATGTTATAGTTTAACATGTGACTAACATATTTCTCACCAAGATCACATGATTTTAACAAAACTGATTAAGTAATGGAATTTACAAAATAATAAAGCATTGGGACAGTTTTTTGACTCTCTATCTAGTACTTAGTATGGCCTCCCTTTGCCTTGATAACAGCCTCCATTCTCCTTGGCATGCTTTCTATAAGCCTTTGGCATGTTTCTGAAGGTATTTCAGTCCATACCTTTGCCAATCTCTCCCACAATTCAAATGCTCCTTTGGGTGGTGTCTCATAGGTGTTCATTTGCCTTTTGAGGTAAAACCCAAAGGTGTTCAATGGGGTTGAGACCAGGAGATTGGGGTGGCCACTCCATAACTTCAACATCATTGGCCAAAAACCATTCTTGAGCTTTTTTTGGAGGTGTGTTTGGGGTCATTATCCTGCTGAAAAATCCTTTTCCCCTCTGCCATCTCCAAGTTGTCAAAGCTTTCATCCACCCCATGATCCAAAATTTCACAGTATTGGTCTGCATTCATCTTCCCCTCAACCTCAGTGAGTGTTCCAACACCATTCCACCCTATACAACCCCATACCATGAGATTGTTGCCCCTCCATGCTTGACAGTTGGTAATGTTGTTCTATCTGAGATTGCTTCACCCTTGGGTTTCCATGTATAGACCCTTCCATCTGAGCCAATCCTGTTGATTTTTGTTTCATCTGACCAGAGTACTCTTTTCCAATCCTCCACAGTCCAGCCAACATAATTATGGGCGAATTTTAGGTGTTTTTGATGGCGGATAGCCTTGAGGAGGGGCCGTTTTGATTTAACAATAGAGCAGAAGTTGTTTTCTTTGAGGGCATTTCTGACTGTTTGGGCACAAACAGGAGAGGGAATAGCATCATTGATGAAGTGTGTTGCCTGGACAGCATTGTCCAGCTTTCCTGTTTTGATTTAACGAAAAGGACCTGTTTATCCTTGGGAGTAAGCTTGGAGGGACGTCCACCTTTTGTTGTTTTGGGGTTTTCTTTGTTGGCATCCACTTCCGTCTTGATTCTTCCAACAGTAGACTTTCCCAAACCAGTTTTAGACTCTATTTGACAAAGAGAATAGCCCTCTTCAAGAAGATTGAGAACAGAATTGTACTGAGAAGGTGTTGCAGGCTTCATGATGTGGTGGTTAAAGAGAAAGACGGTTGAACTTGAATTCAATATTGAAAATGTGTACAAATAGTGTCACATGACCTTGTTTAATTTTCTCACAATTTATACAAAGCAATTTGGCTTTCTATAAGCATGTAAAGCTATTATTTTATAGGGTCAAAAAACTGTCCTAATGTTTTATTATTTTGTAAATTCCATTACTTAATCAGTTTTTGTTAAAATTATGTGACCTTGGTGAGAAATATGTTAGTCACATGTTAAACTATACCATATAATATTTTCAGACTTTTACATAATTTATTTCCCAAGTTATTAAACAATTAGTGAGAAAGTGCCAAATATTGGGACGGTTTTTTGAGCTACTGTATTCCAAACCTGCATATCTGACTGATGATTGATAGTTGGTGCATTGTGTTGTCACTTAATGGGTGATGTGATAATGGGAACATTCCCCAGACCAAACTGTACCTCCTCATCACTGGAGCCAGGTGATACATACATCTGCAAATTCCTCCCCAGGTGAAGGTGGAGCTGCAAACCTGACTAGAGGCCGGATAGGAGTTTGAGGTGGTGCAGGTTGGGTTGGGAAGATGTTTACAGCCTGTTTGCGGCCTCTTGGTGCCATAATGAAGGGGTAGGAGAAAAGAGATAACGAGGCAGAGCTTGCCTCGTTATCTGAGGCAATGAATCCACAGGCTGTCATCGATTGATGTTGGAGTTTTAATATATTCCCAAATATAACTTATTATGCTTTGTCAAAACCGGCAAACCGCAGTTAACTGCAGTTTGTTAAATATGAGCTTTATGACCTGCCGCTACGCGTCAGGGGGATTTGCTTTGCTCACCCCCTGTGCTTCACGGCAGGGTCAATAGCTTGAGTGGGGGCGCAGCCCCCAGACTTCGCTTTGTCGGGTGCCCTGCACCTCCTCATTGATAAATAAATAACATTCCCCACTCATATAACACATGGGGGATGAGCCATCCCCCTGTTTGTCAGTGCTTTACACTTCCTCATTGAAAAAATAAATAATATTGGTGCTCTATTGAAAAGACCAAAGCAAACAGATAAAAACTGTGAGATTGGAGGTAAATGTGTAGCATACAATAATGTAAATACATTTTATGCTAACTAAATTTCTGTAATGGAGAATTCAATTTGAATTCTCAATTACATACTTGTGGTGGCACATTCAGAGCACAGAATCATGGGAATAGAGCTGTTTGATTCCCAGATTCCAACATACTCATATATATAATGCCTCAGAGGGGATGAGCTGCACTCATCACCCTGCCTCACAGTTAGCCTAACAGCTTGCTGGGCTTGCACTCTTGCACTCTACTATAAAGCCACACCACACCTCTATAGTCAAATTATATATACTCAAAGTCAAATAACAGTCAACATTTTTGTTCTTATATAAATAGTGAACAAATACACAAATATTTATCCACAGCACTTTTGCCACACATCTATTTTAATATCTACATCCCTGTCCATGTCCATTCTCAACCAATTATTATTCTACTTTATATTTTATACAATACTCCACTACTCATTGACTATTCACTAATCACCTCATATGCACAGCACCTATGGCGCTGTGCCATTTTAAATTGCATAGCTTACACTGTCTATATCACCAACACTATTCAAACAACAGTTCCAACACTCAGCTCATTTTTGTTACCACTTGCAATTCATATCTATCAATCCATTCCCCCCTCCACCACTTTGTTGGTCTACCCACTCTCAAGCACTCATCAATCATTGCCTCTGCCACCCTATATTTTATATATCACTGCACTACTTGTTGACTATCCAACCATGTCTTGATATGTACAGCACCTACAGCACTGTGCCATTTTAAAAATTCACTCACCCAATAGTTAAAAGTATACTTATATTTACATGGCTAAACCACACTGGAGCTTCATCTTTAAAAAATGGTTACAATACTGCAGATTGCTTATTTCTAATTCCAAAATCATATCCTACTGCTATCTCTCTATGTACATTTTTATTTAATACCTCTCACTCAGAGAAAACATGGTCACCAACACATAGTTCATTCCATATTAATTTTCCACAGTCCACAATACCACTTGTTTGCAGATTTATTCAGGGGTTTCATTTCAATTTTTCTACTGTATATAGTTGTTATACAGGTGGCAAACAAACACAATATCTGTAGACAGAAATGCCATTGAAATAGTCTTTATTGTGGATTTATTGATTTATTTCCCTGGTGCCCTGTGTACATATTTTTTGTTTTCAAAGCCACCCAGGATATGGCTCATAGACATGTTGTGCCACCAATCTTGTTGTTTGCCATTAGCCACAGATTGTTTGTTTCAAAAGGCGCTGCAGCGGAGGCCCTAAAACACAGCAGTGTGCTTTGTCATGATTAAGTAATTTGAAATTTCCTTTTCCGAAATCCTTAGTCATCGTACTTCCTTTTTAGAAAAACCGTCTCTTATATTATAGAATTATATATTATAGAATTATAGATATAGATATAGATAGATATAGACCGTCTCTTATATTATAGATAACCGCGGTTATATTTAACAAACGGTCACGGATATCAACCGGTTTTTGCCGATCCATGACAGGCCTTATTTCTGCGTATCTTTAAGTGTTGTTGAAGCGCATATACTGACTTTTTATGTGCGTAGTCTCGTTTCATGCCTTCTCTACCTGTCACTATCTTTCCTCCTGTATGAATATCCAGCGTTCGATTGCTCCTGTCCCACCATAGCCTCATTTACTCCACCAACAGCGCTGACATTGCCTCCTTTGCCTCCGTCACTACCCACTCCACGTCTTTTGTCTACTTTCACATCATCCTCTGCACTCGACCCCGGACCCGGACCCACATCCCCCACCTCCACCTCCAATAGCTAGCCCCCGCCACTTCCTCCCTGTCTCTGCTTCCACCTCCGCTGCCAGTTCGTCTGGAGCCCATCTCTCGTCGAAAACGTGCAAGTTCAACTTAAGCAGAGGGGCATCATGTGTTGTATGCACGACAATTTGGAGGCGAATGGGGGGTATAATGGAACAGGAGGTGATGAGGCAGTTCATGCGCCGAGGACGTGGATGGGAACGGGGACGAGGAATTTGCGTGAGCTGGAGAGGGCGCTGGAGAGGAGGGACAGTGAGATGAGAATATGCCGGATGGGAATGAGCGCCACATCTTCATCCACCACCGCGAAGACGACAAAACGATCATCCACGACAAAGTTGCCGCGCGTGTCGTGTGCGTGTTCACCGAGCAGGATGCGCAGGTGGCCCCCAGGGTATAGCAGCACCAGCAGTAGATGCACGGTGGTGCCGGTACGGTTGAGAGGGCAGCTTGAGCGGCAGCATCTGGGTATTGCGTGGCTGGGAGGCGTTGGAGGGATGGGGACGTGAGGGATGAATGGCTGCGGTAGCTTCAATGGGCTAGGCAGCGCAGGTGTTAACGAGGCCCAACAGTAACAACCGCAGGCCCAGAAAAACTTCCCCTTCTCCACCGCCAACCGCCCACTCCCAAGCGCAAGCGCAGTTCCAGCAGCGCCGCCTGTAGCTCGCCCAAGGCCTGGGCAGCATGGGCGGTATCGGTCTTCGGCCCCCTGGCAAGACAGGCTTAGCGCTTGATGCGATTCTGAGCAGGCAGGCCGCTGCAGGGAGAGGTGCAGAAGAGCCGGGAGACGGGGGTGGAGTTGGGCGATCTGATGCGGGCGATGGGCGATGTGGGGATGTTCTTGTAGGGAGTGTGAGTTTTTTCTTTTTATGGTTTGGATTTTCGGTTTTTGAGGTTGGATTTGCATTTGCATAAAATGTGCTTCGAGTCTCGAGTCTTGTTTTTTTTTTGCCGCGGTGTCTTTCCGTTCTTGTGCTCTGTTTCCATGAGCATATGCTGACGATATTCTTTTTTATTCTACTTTTAGCTTGCAAGTCTTCCATTGTTCTCGACGTATCTCCCGCATGTACGCGCTCTGCCACCGGGACATAATGCAGCCACCGCCCCCTCTTCACCTTCCAATAACCGGCCTACTGCTGCTACACCCGCCACCGCCGGAGGTTCGTCTGCGGGATCGCCTACTGCGCCTGTCGTTGTTATAGTCTCAATTTCGACGGAGGCGGGGAGGGAAGGATAAGAAGGGAGCAACAGAAGTAGCAGGGACCTCCACGTCGTCCACGCCGCCGACGCCTGCGCCTGCGCCTGCAGCAACAACTTCGACTTCGTCCGGGGAGGAGCAAGAACAACCGACATCCGTTGGTGCCATGTCGTCCGCTGCCTCGTCCGCCTCCACCCAACGCCAAACCCACATCCACCACCACTGCAAATGGCAGCAATGCCCCTGTGTTCCTGGTGGTCATAATTCAGGGCCTGCAATCGCAGCTGCGCGACATGCAGATGCGGCTCGCGGGCCATTTGGAGAGGGTGCGCCAACTGGAGGGGCAATGCTCAAGCAGGAGACGATGGGGAGGGAGGTGGGGTTGTTGTGGGGATGATTATGTGGGGATGATTATGAGGGGGCGGCGGCGGGCGAGCCGGGTTCTGGACATGAGCGCGAACGTGAACAACAGCGTGGGCATGAGCATGAGGAGGGAGATGTTAATGAGGAGTGAGAAGAGGAAGATGCCGACGACGACGACGGCGACGTGAGGAGCATCTCGACGGTCATTCTGCATGAGCCAGAGAGCGTGGAGGAGGAGGAGGAGGAGCTGGCGCGTGCTAAGCGCGGGGAGAATGGGCATGTACGTCTTGTGGAGAGTGGGCACGTCGAGCGGTGGGGTACCTGCGGCGGAGGTGCGTGGTGCTGTTGAAGCGGAGGGTGGGGCGCAGCATGAAGACGGGGACGAGGAAGAGGCTGGTCACGAGAACATGGACGCAGAATCGTAGACGCCGGAAACGGAGGAGGACACGGAGGAGAGGAGGGAGGACCTGGTTGTCGGGCAACTGGTGACACCTGAGCCATCCATGAGTGATCGGGTGAGGAGTGCGAGTGTCAGTTCGCCGCTTGCGCAGAGGTGGGTGGAGCAGCAGTATGACGATGGGGATGGGGAGTTCGAGCACCACGAGCAGCGCCACGCAGACCCAGACCGCGCAGGCGTACGACGCGAAGGAAGCGCAGCACACGAAAGCAGCGACGGCAATGACGTGTTCAATCAGGAGGTCATGAAGCTCGCCCTGCAGGTGTTGAGCACCATCGCAGTGACAGAGCCGTTGGAGCAGCAGCATACGCTTGCGCAGGGTACGATTCGGGGGTTGGTGCGCGAGCTCGTTTAAGTCACATGCCTGCCATATAACAGGGACCCTTGAGTACTGCCCATGCCTCCGTATCATCTATTGCTCTTCAAAAACTAAGATTGTTCTGCCTCGTCATACTAGGTCTTTATGTTCAAGGATGTACACAGTCTCGTGCTAATAGTCCCATGGTGGCTTGTTATTTGTTGATCGGTCTTGTATTCCAACTCGTAGTGATCGTGGATGCCCGTTTCTCGAGATATCTCGTTCAAATCTGTGATCAGGGCTAACTGACTTATATATCGGATTATTTTACTGTAATCTGGGTGTCGATCTGCCTACTAACAACATGAGCAACGACTTTATATCATCATTATTCTGTGCTCATAGAACTTCTGTTTAAATTGTTCAGTAAAGCAAAAACTTGCCGTCGTTAACAGATACTGTTGCTAAACTTCATGACAGCTTGTTCGTAATAGAAAGACCTGAGGTCACAGGTTTCGCTCATTTCTTTTCGCGCTAGGAAGGAACCCGCGGGCATCTGAGTATTCGTCCATCCGAAACTTCATTTCGCGAATGTAGTTGACATTATAGCTGTTTAAAACCGGTGAACTATGCAGGGGTCATGCACAATATTCACTACTCTCATACTCAGGGCCCTAATGCACGACTTCAGATCAGAGAAAATGCTGCACAATGAAGCTACTCTTAATGAACTCTAGATACTGGTGCATCGAAACTAAACATCCGTATTATATTTCTCATAAATCTGCTTGTAGATCCTTTAATATCACCCTTAACGAAGGTACAATGCAAAACTAAACTGGGCTGCAGCTGAACGAGCTTGCCTGGTCGTTAAAGTTCACATTCCCTCCGGTTCCAGGAACAGGCGTCCCGAAACTCCAAGTTCCACCTTGCAAGACCACCTGGGAGCCCCTTTCAGAGACAAGCAACCAGCATCGCTTAAGTTTCGAATCCCAGTATGAGACCAATATGCTCTATAAGATGACAAAGAAACAGGGACGTACGCAAAGAAACTGCACACGAAACCACCTGGGACAACAACAGCCGACGACTCCTTGTCGAGGAAGCTGAGCCCGCCAGTGAAGTTGACGCAGGCGTCGGAGACCACAGGAATGGTCACGCATCCGGTCCCGATGTTCCCCGTACACACCTCCACGCTCGGGGTGACACTCTGTTATAGTCGAGTGTATTTAGTTGAAAATGCTGATAAATTCGGAAACAAAATAACGCACTGCTGCTCTTTCCTCGTAAACGTTGTTGGAGGTGGGTGCCGCACTAGCAATGGTAATCATTGCGACGATTGCGAGTACGTTGGTGAAGATGGTCTTGGAAAACATTGTTGTTATATGATAGTTTGCTTTGAAACTGTTCTTTGTGTTTGGGAGAAGCCTTAGAGTGATTCAGTGAACTGAAGATATGCGATAGTTCACTTGAACTTATATACTGCAGTCCTCTTTGCATCCCTGAATATCTTGGAACTGCTTTCTGCATAACATTTTGTCCTTGATTTTCAAAAACGCCGAATCCCGACATGTGAGCGCCCTTGACAGATCTATTAAAAACATCCGGCAGCTAGAAACGCCTGCGTATATTTTTAACGAGGCTTGCATCCAAAAATTTCACACACTGGTTTTCTTCCCATAACTTATCTTATTTTATGATGTTCAGTGCTGATAGATAAAAACAAATACGCCGTTAGGCTCATGTGCACACAAAGTCCTTGTTTTCCCTGTTCCAGATCTAAACTTTGATTGGTTGATATCCTTCTCGCCAGGTTACTATCGATTACATGTGCCCGTTAATACGGCGGTTGCCAGAGTGACCAAGCTCAAGCCCCACGAATAGGATGTCCTGGCGTTTCTCTTCTTAAGTTTGCGCGAGGTTCACGGCTGTCACTACAGTCAATTGAGATTCATTCAATGAATGGATGACTTCATAGTAGTGATGTTTGTAGTCCGTTCCATTATGAATTTAATTCACGTGTCAGGAATACCAGTCAGCTAAATATAATTACTTGTTCAAAATTAGGTCCCACGGACACAGAAAATGCCGTGCGATGTGAACTCGCAGAAGCGTCAAGTGGGAAAGACGCCGGAAAGTACAATCGCCTATTGCCTTCGATAGCTTTTATTGCACAGGTCTGGTAAATCTAATGACTGCAAATATACTTTTCTCGCTCAATTCTCATCACACTTTTGATTCGGTTCGTCCTTCACGGATCAGAGTATCGTTTCATTGAGATAGCAATCACTGTGGAATAGCGATGTAAAATCCATAAATAAAAAGAGCCCTCGGAGCCAACCACAATACAAATAATTGGCTTCGTCGAAGGGCACAGTGATATACGTACATAATAACTCACGGAAAACGAACTTGGCTCTTCCAAGGAAAGCATGATGACAGTGGTGAAACCCTTGAGAAAGAGGTTCGAGTTAATAGACAAGAGCTCTAGACATGGAAAATTGACATTAAAATCTCACCAGATCGAAATGTCTGACACACACAAGTTTAGTAGAAGAACGCTCAATATCGATTAAGATGCAAGATTCAAGTCGGCCATCATGTTGTATTCATAAGGGATGTGTCTCCTAATAATTTCCGTTTGCCTCTTAACTATCATTGCACAATGTGGGCGAATCACAGGGTGATGATACCAAGTTGAATGACTCCGAGGGTTCACCCAAAGATAAAGAACGATTTCAAAGCAAACTATAATATAACAACATTATTTTCTCACTGTCACAACTGCCGTATTAACGGGCACATGTAATCGATAGTAACCTGGTGAGAAGGATATCAACCAATCAAAGTTTAGATCTGGAACAGGGAAAACAAGGACTTTGTGTGCACATGAGCCTAACGGCGTATTTGTTTTTATCTATCAGCACTGAACATCATAAAATAAGATAAGTTATGGGAAGAAAACCAGTGTGTGAAATTTTTGGATGCAAGCCTCGTTAAAAATATACGCAGGCGTTTCTAGCTGCCGGATGTTTTTAATAGATCTGTCAAGGGCGCTCACATGTCGGGATTCGGCGTTTTTGAAAATCAAGGACAAAATGTTATGCAGAAAGCAGTTCCAAGATATTCAGGGATGCAAAGAGGACTGCAGTATATAAGTTCAAGTGAACTATCGCATATCTTCAGTTCACTGAATCACTCTAAGGCTTCTCCCAAACACAAAGAACAGTTTCAAAGCAAACTATCATATAACAACAATGTTTTCCAAGACCATCTTCACCAACGTACTCGCAATCGTCGCAATGATTACCATTGCTAGTGCGGCACCCACCTCCAACAACGTTTACGAGGAAAGAGCAGCAGTGCGTTATTTTGTTTCCGAATTTATCAGCATTTTCAACTAAATACACTCGACTATAACAGAGTGTCACCCCGAGCGTGGAGGTGTGTACGGGGAACATCGGGACCGGATGCGTGACCATTCCTGTGGTCTCCGACGCCTGCGTCAACTTCACTGGCGGGCTCAGCTTCCTCGACAAGGAGTCGTCGGCTGTTGTTGTCCCAGGTGGTTTCGTGTGCAGTTTCTTTGCGTACGTCCCTGTTTCTTTGTCATCTTATAGAGCATATTGGTCTCATACTGGGATTCGAAACTTAAGCGATGCTGGTTGCTTGTCTCTGAAAGGGGGCTCCCAGGTGGTCTTGCAAGGTGGAACTTGGAGTTTCGGGACGCCTGTTCCTGGAACCGGAGGGAATGTGAACTTTAACGACCAGGCAAGCTCGTTCAGCTGCAGCCCAGTTTAGTTTTGCATTGTACCTTCGTTAAGGGTGATATTAAAGGATCTACAAGCAGATTTATGAGAAATATAATACGGATGTTTAGTTTCGATGCACCAGTATCTAGAGTTCATTAAGAGTAGCTTCATTGTGCAGCATTTTCTCTGATCTGAAGTCGTGCATTAGGGCCCTGAGTATGAGAGTAGTGAATATTGTGCATGACCCCTGCATAGTTCACCGGTTTTAAATAGCTATGATGTCAACTACATTTGCGAAATGAAGTTTCGGATGGACGAATACTCAGCTGCCCACGGCGTCCTTCCTAGTGCCAAAAGAAATTAGCAAAGGAACAGAAACGTACGCATTTACGTGAACACATGCCCACAGGATGTGTTGACTCTCCATCGAGTGCCACACGCAACATAACAACCTGAGCGCTCGCACAGAGCGGCATACAGACCAATTCTTGTGCCTATTACAATCCAGACCGTAGATCGTGAGCTTTAAATAGACAGAAGAGACGTTGAATGTCGACGTCGCCGTCGTAGGTAGGTAGTTCTGTGCAAAATCATCGGATCCTAACGTAGAGGGGTCTTGTTACATATTGTGGACAATTAGTGTCCGACAGAAGATCGAAAGATGTAAAGGGGACCATACAATAAGGAAAGGAGGTACCGAGCAGGGCGTCGCTGAGCCCGAAACCCAGGGGTATCAGGAGTACCTGCGATGACCACTTTTCTAATTTAACTTTGGATTGGGACATTCTGGGTACTTGAACAACAACGAGGAATCGGTCGTCCCACAAGCTGAAAGGAGATACTAAATCCGAGTCCCCGGTATCCTCACCATCATCCATTTAGTGTCCCCGCTCAGAAAGTCGACCTCAATGCCCGTCAGCCTTGATCGTCAGCCACACCTCAGCTATGATCAACACTGTACTTCGTCTCCTGCAAAGAAGGCTTTATCTCATCCCTCGGCATGACGTTCGAAGTCTATGCACTGTTCAAGAGGCATGGGATATGAAAAACATTTTCTTGTGGTATACTCGTTAGAGTTGGGGTTTCTGTTACGGACTCCGGATATGGGGCCGTTAAGAGTGGCAGTATGAATATGGATGAAGATGTTAATACTGACGTGGAGGAGTCGGCAGCAGGACAATAGGCCAGTGAAGTCAGTGCATGGGTAACTTGAAGCGGAATCAAGGTGACCGCCAAAAGTATACTTACATGACTCATTCTCCCAATCCTACCCCCACAGGCAGAATTCAGCTCCTAAACGACCATCTCCGTATCGCTTCATGATATTTTAGGCGGAGTCGTCCGGATGAAAGCAGTGCGGATTAGCCTGCCTGGGGTGTCGGTGTCGGTGTTTCCATTACGTCCGACATTGGGGCAGCAGGTGTGACAGGGCCAGGCGTGAATGTTATGGACGGGGTGATGTGTGATAGTGAGGACGATCAGGATGACGTCGTATGAAACTTCAATGGCACTGCTTCCGCTGACCTCGACCACGGCGCCCGCGCACCACACTCTGCCACCTCATTTTACAAGCACCTCTCCTGCCTCCTCTATGCTCTCCACCCTATGCATACATATATCCTGCGCCTCCCCACCATGCTTCTACTCTCGGTCCACGCATTTTTCACCTTGTTGCTCTACGCCGCCTTACTCTCACTCATCGTCGCACTGGCGCCTATGCAGTACGCGCTATGGCCTGTGAATGAGGCAATTGGGATGCGTGGGAGACGTGTAGTACCGGTGACGCTTGTTGTACCTGTGGGGGTATTTTGAGGCGGGGATGGGGATGGGGGAAGGAGGCTTGAGGGAAGGAAGGAAGGGGCAAGGGAAGCAGGGAAGGGGATATAGGGAGGAGGCATAAGAGGATGTATATGCGGCGCGTTAAGGATCTGCTATGTATGCGCCTTTTCTGTTTTTTTTTTTTTTTTTTTTTTTTGGGGGGGGAGGACTCTATGACCTTCCTTTTTTCGTCATTTGATCGCTTCCCGTCTGTCGTTCTTTGATCTCGATCACTTAAATATGCGGAAGTCGGAGGAAAATTGTCTGCTCGTTTCCAGTAAATGAGAATATATTGCAATGAAGCGCCCTTTACCCAATTACGACCAACTACACAGATGCGTGATGAAGGCCAGTTCTGCGTGCAGAGAACCCGCGAACGTCAGTGCATCATTCTATGAGTGGAACCGTGGATGGGTGAGGTCACTTCTTTAACGTGGTAGCCGCAGTATGAGTACGAGGAGAGTAGGATCGCGAGTATCTGCTGGAATGGAGCTCTCGATCAGGATGTATGGACTCTCAAAACATCAAGCATGATGTGGAAAATACAGCCTGAGCTAGTCGGAGATCTGAGTTTGGAGTTGCAAGGTGTTTAGAGTGGCTGGAATACTTACGATGGATGGGGCGAATGTGAATATTATTAAAAGCAACCCGTGGATATATGCTGCATGACGAGCCCAGAAGTTGCTTTTTCCTGCATCATAAAACATGTTCTGGGCCTGGTGCATTGAAGGATCGTATTTGAGGGATCGTTTGATTTGAGGTCCACATGCATGCCATTCAATGAGAATACCTTGGAAAGAGAAAAAAGGTGGCATAGCACAGAGAGATCATCGATGCCATGCAAATATAGAGTCAGAGTCGTGCGATAACCACGGGTATCAGTGTTTCGAGGCATGGTTCTCGCTGATTCCTTTCATCATGTGCGAATACACCAAGAAGATAAGGAGTGCTACCGCCGTCCGTAGTACCTTGTGGTTAAATTGCACTCTGCGATACGGGGGTTAGTATGTGTTTAAAAAAAATGGAACGTACTTGGCAATCGGGTGAGGAAATATCTGATAGTATGGGTAAGAAAGGCTGGACGAAGTGAAGGAACCGAACTGGACGCTATATGTCAGTAAAGAGCCAGGGCCACAACCCGGTTATCGTCTCCCCACTACTGCAGCGCATGATGGAGCTCAGAGAACCTGCGCTCGGGAGTGGCGTCGTCGTGTGGCGCGCAACGGATATGGCCGTGCACCATGACCATGACCAACAACAACAGTACGGTCACCAGGAGAGCCCCAAGCGTCCGTCCTTGCTCACGTCCAACACCGCGGAACAGTAGCAGTAGCAGTATCTGTCGCTCGCTGTGCTGTCGTTATTTCTGCAAGATGCAAAGCAGCGGCTGCAGCTGAAGAAGGAGAAAGAGGAGATTCTCGACCCCGCTGTATTTGTCGCCATCACCGCCGCCGCCGCCGTGCTCGGCATCTCCGTCCCGCTCGGCATCCCGCTGCACCTAACCCTAACCCTGACCCTATCTATGCCAACGTTCAAAGCCGTTGCGCATCCCTACGCCTGTTGCGGTTAAGCTCTCTTCTTCTCCCTCACGTTCTTCGTCCTCGTCAAATGCACGCCCCTATTCGCATTTGCCGTGCCGCCAGCGCGTCGCGTTCTCGGACCCTAACGTGGTCGTGTATGTCTACCGCATGGTCATGCACGGCTCGAGAAGCGGTACAGAACCGAGATGGCGCGCGCCGCTGCCTCTGCGACGTCCCCTGCGGCTGTGAGCAGGTTAAATAGTCCGATGCTGATGTCTGGTCCCTGTGCGTCTGTTGTCGTTGTTGTCGAGTACAACGATGACGACGTTGTTGTTGATGTCCCTTCCACTGCGACGGCAGCCTCGGAAATGAAGTGTCACCGTGGATCTGGCATCCGCGTCGCTGGTGCTTCTGATCAGAGCTCGAGCCGCTTTGGCCGCTTCCCTCTCGTCGAGGACGACGACACTCTGCTACCGTCTAAGATGATTTCGACTACATCCTGCCTTTTTTCAACAACATGCTCTCCTCCGCCAAGCGCAGACAGCGCACTGTAGAGCTCGAAGTGCAAGATGCGCTCCTCGCGATTCGGCTGAAGGTCTTTTCGCGGATGCAGGGTGCATCTGAGACAGAGCTTGATGGACGAAGGCGAGCACGAGATGCACAAGATCCAGTTCCGACAGCAAGAACCCGCTCCAGTCCCTGCTTCATCCCCTAACAACGCCCAGGTACCCGCCCGCCCAATCCAATCCTCTCCACTCTCCCCCGCACCTGTGTCTCCAAGTCGGCACGCTAACGCCGCGCTGTCCTGCTCATGAAGCACCGCATGGCGCCTGCGCGCATAGAGTTCGGCGGCGTCATTTCAGGTGGTCGCAATGGGTAAAAAGGATTAGAGAAAGGCTTGAGGAGCAGTCTGCGTACGTGTCCGTGGGCTGCTGATGAGGATAGAGAGGGTTGCGTGCAGGAGATGGAAAGGGGGTATGACCCGTCGTCGGTTATGGATTGGTATGTTGGGATGGATTACTGAGGGGTTTGGGTGTAGATTCTGGTGGTGATTGGTGCGTGCGTTGTATGGTTTTTGAATGGAGATGGATTTCTGAGAATTTGGTATTTGGTTTCATTATGTTCACATCCTCCCTACTCCCGCTTATCCCTCCATCCCACCCCTTCCAGTCCCTTTCCCTGTTCCTTATCGTCTCCCCTTCTGACATCTGACATTCGACTTCCCACCTTCCCTCTGTGCATGCACTTTGTTCTCGAACCCCCATTTTTTATTTGCAAATTTCAACTTTTACACCCTTCCATTGTCTTTTGCACTGTTACCTTCGCTTCCACCATTTATCCTCCACTGCCTATTTTGTCACTGCCTGTCACCTCCCACTTCGACTTCACCTTCTTTTCACATCTCAACCCACCAATGCCGTACCCGAAAGCATCATACGCCCTGGGGCACACCGTCTATCCATCCATCCATTCCTCCAATTGCCCTCATTTCTCCTATTTATTATTAATACGATCCTATGCCCCGAGTTGGCATCCGAGTCGATTGTGTGTACATGCCCGTGTTCCTTAATTATATGCCACCACGCCTTGCTGCTGCCGCCTGCATCTGGAGTGGATTTTTTCTGGTCTCTCTAGTCGTCCGGATTGGGAGTTGGGTTTCGGTTTCGGTTTGTATGTGAATGCGTGCGCTTTGTGGCGTTATGGTTATCATTCTCCTTTCGTTCTACTACTACATGCGCCCCCACGTACTCAGTAAAAGCGATGGCACCCTCTGCGCTCCTCCTCCGTAACTGTTCTACGGATGGAGTTTGAGTCGAGTGCCGGGGTGCTTCGTGTTTATTCTTTTTCGCTTGCTGACTTGTGATCCCCTTTGCGATTGGGATCGCTATTTGATTTATGGTTTATGAATTTTAATTCTAGTAAGCCCCTTGCAAGCATGAAAAGACGAAGAAATACCGAACACATAAAACGACTGTAACAACCCCTCCCTTGCGACCGATGCCCTATCAATGTCTTGGTGCCTGGACGATGCCGAAGAAACCCTACATTCTATTTTTCGTACTGGTGCTGGTACTGTAGCTAAAATAAATTCATACCTACATACATAGCTAGCACGAGTTTGGGGTATTGAGTATTTTTAGCTTTCACGATTAATCAATGAACTTGAAAAAAGAAAATATTGTTTCATTGACATTGATTAAACACTCGCGTGTGTGATACAAGTAACCTTGAGGCGACTTTGAAGAGAGGAGGAGAAAAGGGAACCGAACGTATCAGCCTTCAGCCAGCAGGTTCGGTCTGAATGATTCGAGGCTCGTGCTGTGTGAAAATGAATGTACGCTCGCGTGTATGTGAATCAGACGATTAAAACGGAGGCTACTCTTCAGCTTATAGGCTTCAATGTCTGTCTCTAACCTACCATCTCAGTGACTCGGTTGGTTTCGGAAGGGTCAAAATACCATTACATATAGTGGAACATTCTAGTATCTACGCTTGTGCATTTTCCTTTTATGTTAACGCCACAGCACCCTCCAAATATACGCGTACGCCCAAACTATGTGTTCCCGCATGGCCGATCACTTTGCTCGGCAGGTTCCTGTATATCCTCGTCGCTCGGAAGAATGAATTCATCGACGTAAATAACTCGCCATGTGTCCCGATCATCATCCAAGTCATCGGCCGTAAAACGATTAATAACATAGTGATTTGGATATTGGGTCCAGTCGATGATGATTTTGAATGGCGAAGGATTCGACCTTTTGAATTCCAGCAAATAGTTGCAGACTGCTCCATACAAAGTCTGTACCCGATGACGGATGTTGGTTCCTTGGGTTGTTAACAAAAATACAAGAAACCTCTTGAATGCTTCATTGCATGCATCACGAATGATATTTTTGCCATTCCAGCATGCAAGGTAAGGGATTGAAATACAATATTTTGTCACAAGTTTTTCAAGCAGCACTGCCTGCTGCATTGAAATTTGGAGTTAGCATTATAACCTATGCATAGCAGCCTTGCACATGTGAACTTCTGGGCTTACAATCTTTACATTTGATTCGCTGTACTGTATACTACAGTTGGTACTTTCTTTGTATTGAATATCTCTCTTCAATTAAGTATGATGAACGAAACCGCAATAAGTATGCAACAGATCTCTGTGCTTGCATTGCCGTTTTCAATATTCAGAAACATAGCTTTTACAATTGTCGAGGTTTGTTATCATCATGATTGAGGTCTTTCCTTTCCCCCACACAATCCATATGGACTCCAGTGGACTCCAGTGGACTCCACTGGACTCCACTGGACTCTCTGTCCAGCCAAACTGGCTGACAGATTGTCCAGTCCACTGGACTGGAACTGGACTGCAGTCCACTGGAGTCCACTGGACTCGCACTGGACTCCTGCCAAATTTTCAGTCCAGTCTCAGTCCAGTGGATTGAGAGTCCAGTCAAGTCCACTGGAGTCCACTGGAGTCCACTGGACTGGGGCTTAAATATTCACTGAACAACAACAAATAATATATTTATTAGCACAGTCCAGTGGAGTCCAGTGGAGTCCAGTTGAATCCACTGGAGTCCACTGGATGCAATAATTAACACAATATCCAAAGTATGATCATTAGTTATTAATATTAATTGCAAAAAATAAAAGACTAAAATCAATGGAAATAAATGACAGTTAAATGAAACAATAGTTAAATACACTAGGGAGCAATGCCTCCCTATGGATACAATTTTGTATTTTGTTCAGTCCGCGGGGTCAAATTTCACAAGAACATGTGACGCTCACACGTGCCCGGCATCGGCCGATCGGCACGACAACCATCAAATGGACGACCCCAACCTTTCTTCCCGACTACCACCACCACCACCTCGTCGGTCGGAGCCAGGCGACAGCCAACCCGACGCGACAGAGGTTGACGACCGAGGACGAGGACGAGGGACGACGAGCGGACGGGCGGCTGCGACAGGGACGACGACGGACGCCGGACGGCAGGGACGAGGACGAGGAGCGACGCCGGACGTGGACGCTGACAGGGACGAGGACGCGACAGCGACGACGACAACGACGTGGACGTGGACGCGACAGGGACGACGACGGACGGGGACGACAGGGACGACGACAGCGGACGGGGACGCTGGACGACAGGGACGACAACGCCGGACGGGGACGGCGGCTGCGACAGGGACGACGACGTACGCGGACGGCAGGGACGACGACAACGCCGGACGGCAGGGACGACAACGCCGGACGGCGGGGGACGACAACGCCGGACGGCGGGGACGAAGACGCGGACGGCGGGGACGACGACGTGGACGGCGGGGACGACGACGTGGACGGCAGGGACGACGGCGGGGACGACGACGCGGACGTGGACGCGACAGAGACGACGACGCCGGATGCGACAGGGACGGGGACGACAGGGACGACGACAGCGGACGCGGACGGCGGCTGCAACAGGGACGGGGACGACAGGGACGACGACGCCGGACGCCGGACGGGCGGCTGCGACAGGGACGAGGACCGACGCTGGACGGCAGGGACGACGACAACGCTGGACGGCAGGGACGACAACGCCGGACGGCGGGGACGACAACGCGGACGGCGGGGACGAAGACGCCGGACGGCGGGGACGAGACGGGACGGCGGGACGACGACGTGGACGGCAGGGACGACGGCGGGACGACGACGTGGACGGCGGGGGGACGACGACGCCGGACGGCAGGGAGACGACAGCGGACGGCGGGGACGACGACAGCCGGACGTGGACGCGACAGAGACGGCGACAGCGGATGCGACAGGGACGGGGACGACAGGGACGACGACAGCGGACGCCGGACGGCGGCTGCAACAGGGACGAGGACCGACGCGGACGGCAGGGACGACGACAGCCGGACGAGCGACAGCGACGAGGACGGACGGGGACGACAGGGACGGGGACGGGGACGGGGACGGGGACGGACGGGGACGACAGGGACGGGGACGACAGGGACGTGGACGACAGGGACGGGGACGGCAGGGATGAGGATGCGGATGCGGACGGCGGCTGCGACAGGGACGAGGACCGACGCGGACGGCAGGGACGAGGACGAGGGACGAGGGACGCTGGACGGCGGCTGCAACAGCGACAAGGACGGGTACGGCGGCTGCAACAGCGATGGATACAGACGCGGTACCGATGACCCGACGGACGACCCGACGGACGACACGTCGATGGTAAAGTACTGCTCCTGCTCCCCCTTTTTTATTTTTTTATTTTATTATCTTTTTCTTCCTTTTGTCTTGGCCCTCACATGTAGATATGTAGTAATGTATTAAATAGTTATTAATATACTTTATTCCACTAATCTGAATTTATGTTAAGATTGAATTTATTTACTGTGTCAAGTCCAGTGGACTCCAGTGGACTCCAGTGGACTCCAGTGGACTCCAGTGGACTCCAGTGGACTCCAGTGGACTCCAGTGGACTCCAGTGGACTCCAGTGGACTACAGTTATTTTAGTCCATATTCAATGTATAGTATAAGATCTACTAAAGTGCAGTGGAATCCACTGGAGTCCACTGGACTCTGTTTACCTTTTACACTCAGTATATAGGCAAGTCCAGTGGAGTCCACTGGAGTCCACTGGAGTCCATATGGACTGTGTGGGGGATGGTAAAAGTACTGTCATGATTATACGAAGGGGTGACTTGTACAGATGTTAGCTGACTCATAAAATGGCAGATTCAATGGCAACACGGCTACACGGCAGTGCGAGTAGGACACTGAAGCCCAAAAGATAATTATGAATGTAGCAACCCGGGTTGCATCACGGGAAAGGTGGGTTACCAAATAGATTAATCTGATTGTTACGATAGAATCGACGCCACCAACACCAGATATCTTGTATATCCTTCGGTTTAGAACATCAGAAAAAGATATCTGGAGCAGTGGTGAGAAGATATCTCTGGCTCTACGCAGCTCCAAATGTGATTTATCCATTGCCTTGTACCGACTTAGAGAGCACTTGATTTCTGTGGTCTATAAGAGACATATCTGAAATGGATTGGATTCCACATACTCCCTTAACACTAGTTACTCCGGATACCTTTTCCCCCAATCCCAAATGAACACAATGTCTCATTCGTTATCCCCCAGTCAATGGACGGGCTAATCTATGATATACAAACTGTACAGTTTACCAGACTCTGTAGACGTACGTCAATCGCAATCCACATGTATGTCTGCTCCTGCTCTTTCCATGTTACTCATGTTCCCACCGCTTTGTAGTTTCAGCAACTTCCATCATTCTATATGATTATAGTGAGCAGATTAATTTGAATCTACGTAGGCATGTGGTTAATGTGTATCCGCCTAATAGTCATCACCTTCGACCAAGAGGCAAGTCAACTCGTTGCGGCTAACATCCACCGTACTAACACTCGTTCGGGCTTTCCCACGATCCAGATAGCCTTTCTGTGGGTGCATATTTCTTCTATTTGCTATGGACACCCCCACTGAGTACGGCTGCCCTCTATCAAGAACAAGCGCTTCAGCTTTGTGAAACTGTTGTTTTTCCTGGTTGGTTCAATGTTTTCAACATTTTGAAAAGAAGCTGACTTCCCGGTGCCAGAATCGTTATTACTTTATTGGCGCAATCGCGTAAGTCACATTTTCAGCTTGAGTCATGTACTTAAGTGCAACCAAACTTCCACTAGATTTAATTTATATGGTAAGTTGCAAATATCTCAGCACATATAATTGCTTATGTTGGTACATATAGAATTCTTCTATCCCAATATCGATGACAAAGTATGTACATCATTAATCAATCACTACGTAGGTATATCTGACCCCCTTTCTCTTAGTTGTATGCATTTACATGAAGATTGAGACACAACAACAAACATTAATCATTTGTTGTTTATTTGCATTTGTAGGTGTGAGTGTAGTATCAATTCAAATCTCCAATGTCAATTACGACTCACGGCATTCAAGGTTTACGCTTTGTGGACTTGGTGCAATGGTCGGGTATTCTGGGACCCCTTCTTGCACAAGGTAAGTAGATAAGTGAATCATATATCTAGTATTTAGGCGATACTCAGCCAAATATACCCTGTTATAACTGTAGCCATTTTGCAGGTCCGACTGTATGCACTTTTCAGCAAGAGCAATAAACTCTTGGCATGCATGGTACCTCTCTACATATTGTCGACCGTGGCTTCCACAGTCGTGGTACAGGAAATATTCTACCAAGCAAAGACGGGTAATTACCATAGTCCCCTATGACTGATATCAGTTCGACAGAGATTTTAAGACAGAAAATTACTCCCTAGATAATTTAATTCGTGCAGTTGCGATCCCTGGAGAGAATTTCTGCACTTTATCAAGTAATCAACGCTACGCATACGCCTTTTGGATCCCTACATTTGCATTTGAGTGCTTCTTGTGCTCACTGGCCGTCATGCGGGGGCTTCGGCACTTCAGCTTCCGTGGATCGTATTATTCCACCAGTGTAAATCTCGTTAATATGCTGGTTCAAGATTCAATTCTTTATTTCATAGCGCAAGTGTTCCAATTTATTGACCCAGTGCGGCATACACTAATTCACTAGCACATGTAGTACCGGGGCTACTTACCTGATCTGCATGGTTATCTGGATAGTGGACCCGGTAAGCCAATTCAATAGCTCTTCGTGTGAACATTCCTAACGTATTGTACAGGACAAATTTGATGCACCCCTGGGATTTTCAGTTGCAATGTCGTCTACCCTATGCAATCGGATGGTATTGAAAGTGCACGAAATATATGTCGATGGTGGCGACGAAAGGAATTTCAAGGGTTAACCATGTTATTAGGGCTCCGACCAGTTTACGGTCGTCGGTGCTATGGTACTTTTCAATACTTAGATATTTCCCCCACCATTACCAGACATTCCCTAGTAGTAGTACCCGTATAGCACGCACATATACCTGGATCTATTTAGTGGACAATTTATTTTGATTATTCATACATTTACAGCCAGTACATATCGGCCGGAATTGATGCGTGTACGTCTGAATATTGCGCCTCAGTGGACAGGGTTCAAGCTTTACAAGGGATGTTTTCTTGTGCCGTAATCACTAGGACAGGAGGGTGGAATGTTCGATGGTGCGCCAGACACCTGCGCTGTATAGACTCCGTCAACGCACTTGAACGTGTGATGTAACGATAGCCTGGCATCTCTAGAGTCAAATGGGATGAAGCGAACGAAAATACCTGCGATATCGTATTGAAACACAGTACAATGATCGAAATCTGATGGCCGTCATAGCGGCAGAGAGATCGATACAATCAGTACAGCTCTTGAGGCGATTCCGAAGCCTCGGCGAGATGAGAAGAAACGATCATTTCTCCGTATACCTGTGTGATTATCTATTTTTAAAACCTAGCGAGAACAGCCTGGGATTCCCCAAGAGAGCGTGGCAGCCTTACAGACAGATGTTGACCCCAAAGGATGGGCAGGGCAGCGACTCACCACGGTCGCTTGAGTCGCTCCTCGTCATTACGGTGCTTTCGGAAGCGTACAGACCGCTCCATGATCATTAAGATGATCATACATAATTTTAAGCGTGGAATTTAGAGAATTTTGACCGCGCTTAGAAAGTAGAATGCAGCTTCGATCATCGCGAGAGTTAAAGAGATGCCATCGATCGATTAGCTTGGAGACGATGCTTGAATTACATTCAAGCGAAGTTTGAACGTTTGAACGGGTGGTCCAAATTTCAATTGTTCTGTGCCCGTCCCCGCCACCATGCTGACTCTGCTCTCTGCTCTCTACGCCCCGGTCTGGTGCCACAGCAATTAATTGAAGAGGACCTTTTCCGAGCTTCTTTAGCTGATGAGGTAGATGTCGGGTTGATTCTAATTCACGCGCCACTGTATCATATGTTACCATGTATGTCCACTGTTTTCGACACAAGAACCTATGATGACCTTTACGGGTCGCGATTCGGAGAAAATTCGATAATGGCATGCGATTAATCTGTATAATAAATTGCTTCAAATGAATTTCGGAATACTACTGGTACAATCTTAATCAAAATTGCGTCTCCATAGGTATACATCATAAGACAGAGGTTGCTTTTCATTTGATTGTTTTGGTAAGTCGTTGTTGCAAGTGGATAGTTATTATGATCCATTGAGCATCGCAGGCAAATAAAAGTGAAGTTTATTCTACTAAGATAAGATGGGCCACGCTGCACATCCGTGCAGAACCTGTTTCTTGCAGTACTTCTCAATCCCCACATATTCCCTAGGACTGGAGGGATTGAGAAAGGGAGTGAAGGGAATAGAGGGAATAGAGGGAATAGAAAGGGAACAGAGGGGATTGAAGAGGGAATGACGGAATTGGAGAGGGAATAGAGGGGAATGAAGGGGAATAGAGTTATTTATAGCCAATACAGTAATAAAGTGGAATTCCCATGGCTTGAAGCTGAGTAAAACAATTTCCCACACCTTTAGGCTGAATATAAAAATAGATTTACACAGTTACCACTACTATCATACATCTACTATACACTGCTTATATAATCCTTATATCATACACCTACTGTACACTGCTTATATAATCTACCCTGTATCATACACCTACTATACACTGCTTATGTAATCTACCTTGTATCATACACCTACTGTACATTGCTTATATAATCTATTATGTGAATTAACTTGTTTTTTTACACACTTGTATTCAATTTAGTCTGAGTCAGAATCACTGGTCTCTGCTTCACTAGAATCACTAGTCTCTTCACATAGGGCAGCTACATTGTAGCGAGTGACTCGTGCCATAGAACTTACACAATGTATGCGTGTGACT
The DNA here is from genome assembly GCA_023853785.1 of Psilocybe azurescens. NCBI lineage: Eukaryota > Fungi > Basidiomycota > Agaricomycetes > Agaricales > Agrocybaceae > Psilocybe > Psilocybe azurescens. The sequence continues at coordinate 77,432 of JAJIRX010000159.1, read as the reverse complement.
TGGTGCTATAGAATTCTATAGAACACACCTATAGGAAGTAGGATGATATAACATACAATGTAGCGACCCACTTGGTGCCATAGAATTCTATGCATGAGAGCAATTTGACCTGATATCGGCTGCGGTCACCGATGTTCCGAACGTGGCCCCAAATATATCGGCTGCAGCCACCGACAGCGTGGACTCGGTGCCATATAAATTGGCCACGTCAAATTTTGTATTCAGCTCAGGATCACATTTTGCTGATATACAATATAATTTACAGTCTTATAAATATAATTTGATGCAAAAATCATACTTATAAAACTTCAGCTGGCAGGTAGGTAAACTTCGGCTTCGGCGAATGTTTAAATATAAATGAAATTCAAATAAACAATTCAGACAAGGAACGGTACTATCAAATCACTTATAAAACAAACTCCTCAGCATCATCAGTATCTGCAGCCTGCTGTTCATTGTTGGAATCCCTGATATCTTCCTCGGCTGGCAGCCAGGTATCATCAACAAAATCAAAAAAAGTCGGGGTAAAGGGTCGAGGGAAGGGTAATACGAGATGGAGTAACAGAGTCAACGGCCATATGTACAAGAGCTGTACTCATTGAAGAGTCGGCTGGAGAGAGGTGCCCATCAGATTGAGGGGCAGAGTTGGAAAGAGAAGATCGGTCTTCGTCTGAAGAATACCATACTGCAGTGAGTTCGGCTGGGCCAGCTGGAGGAGGAATAGGGATGGGAAGAATGAATGAATTTGGTAGATCAGCCGGCGGGCCCGATCCATCATCGGCACTGCTGTCTGAGGAGTCGGACCACACTGCCGCTGCATCGGTAGCATCAACTATTTCCGAGATACATTGATTTTGCTCAAGTAAATTATGGTCATCGGCCTCAGCTGACGAAACCGAGTCGGGACCGGCCACATCCAAAGCGAGATCTTCATCGGAAGATATGGCCCAGGCAACTGCAAGGTCAGCAGCTGTAGTGCCAACAGTGTGTTGTGGGGAAGCAAAGGAAACTTCCGCGGATGACTCCCGCAACCAGAGTTCGGCCACTGCGCTGCTAAGGACAAGCCTTGATTTGTTGTCGCCTCATCGGTAGGTAAAACTTCAGCAGAAGCAATATTATTGTCTTCATCTTCATCTTCATCTGAGGAGGAATTCCATGCTGCAGCTGCTTCTGCAGCTGTGGAGAGAAAAGCCGAGAGCGGGGCCGATTGATCCTCAGTGCCGACCGGAGGACAGTTTGCAATTGGCCCCGAAAATGAACCGTCAATGAAACCAGAAGCTGAGTGAGAGAGTTGACGGTCACGCGCAAGAGTGTCTGCTGACCGCCATGTCGTAGTGCGAACTGTGGACAATGGAGAGATGATATCAGGCACCGAGCGAACGACATCCGAAGTCCTCAGAATCGGCCCCGACAGTCGACGGAACGGACGATCTGGTTGGATGAACAGGATCTGGAGATGACTCTCGTTGATACAAACGACCGTCGGGAAGAGAGTCAACGTAACCTGAGTGAGGAACTTTGCCAGTTGTCGGATAATCTGCTAGTGCGTGAAGATCAATCTCGCGTAAGTTCGGCCCCCATGTCCATTTCTGCGACGAGATCGGGAGCGACTTGAGATCTGATAGTTGATTAGCCACATTCATAGCCATACTGCGCGACCGTCCAGTGATCAACACATCATCGATGGTTTCAGGATAAGCTGATGCAGTGGCTGGCCTATGCGGGCCCGATGCCGATCGCTTGGCCGTTTACGTTGTCGGTTGGTATTGGAGCACCTGTGTGTTGTTCCTTCAAGATCACAGCTTCATGGAGTTGATGATAACCGGCTGCTCGGCGCATGCTTAATTCATAGTCAGCTTCGGCATGGGTATGTGCTGCTTGAGCGGTAGTCGAAAGAGCCAGGAGCTTGTCCCTGAGGCCAAAGGCAAGATTCAGATATTTTTTACATTGTGGACATACAAGCTGGACCGAGTCGGGCGGGTGATGAGTCGGGACTGAGTCGGGCGGATGATGAATCGGGACTGAGTCGGGTGGATGATGAATCGGGACTGAGTTGGGCGGATGATGAATCGGGACTGAGTCGGGCGGATGATGAATCGGGACTGAGTCGGGTGGATGATGAATCGGGACTGAGTTGGGCGGATGATGAATCGGGACTGAGTCGGGCGGATGATGAATCGAGACCGAGTCGGGTGGATGATGAGTCGGGACCGAGTCGGGTGGATGATGAATCGGGACTGAGTCGGGCGGATGATGAATCGGGACTGAGTCGGGCGGATGATGAATCGAGACCGAGTCGGGTGGATGATGAGTCGGGACCGAGTCGGGTGGATGATAAGTTGGGACCGAATCAGTGGATCGCTGATTCGGTACCGAGTCGGCCAGTACGTCAGGTAACTTGTCGGTCATGATTTCACGCAATTCATTGCTTGCATGAACTTTCAAAGCTTCCTGAATTAGAAAGCCATTCAGTGCATACTTCAGGTCTACCTCGTCGTCACCATTCCACCAATTGTTAAGGTATTTTTCCACCAGCCGAACTGGACTGTCTTTATCTATGCCGGCATCCAATAGCTGACAAAAATCATATGATAATTTAAGGGGAAAATGTCCGAGTCGGAGGCCAAGAGTGGACGCCGACAACGACCGAAGAATAATGGGAATGGTGATCGGGAGACCGAGGGCAGACGCCTGGCCAACAAAATATAAAATCACTTCCTACACATCGAGTAAATCAGCTATATTTTTCATCAGATACATCCGTTACTGACCACTTCAGTAAATAAAAAGTGTTGTTTCCACCCTTGTTGTTCTTTTGTTGACACAGAAATAGCGAGGAGTGCGCCCGAAATCTGGACTTGGCATAGTACACAAGTGCTTGTATATCGATATCCGATTGATGCTTGCTCCTGGCCAATGTGGTGAGCAGGTTGAAGACTGAGATTTCTGTGTTAGACATATTGGATTGTCTCCAAGGAGTGATCTACATAGATAATCAATTTGATTGGAACATTAAATTACATAATCACACGAGAGGCGATACATAATGCTGTGAACTATTTTTAAATGCAGCATCAGCCACCAATGCATATTTATTCCACATAGTACTTTGCCGATGAGTGTAAGCTTTTGGACCCGCATGCACACCCTCCATGTTAGTTGCGTTGGCCCACTCTTCTCTCGCGATGAACAAAATATTTGACCGTCCATTGCATTTCATAAATAACCAGGATAACTTCTTCATGCCACCTATTTTTTTGAGCTTGTGCGCGAAGCCAATGGACTCTATTAACTATGTTATTTATAAGAGAGGCATTTTATTTTGTGACAATAGTATACCACGTACATTCCCGATGAAATTGTGTCAAGTCGGGCCCGATTGGCCAATCGATATCGGCATTGGCCCCGACCCCGAATAAATATTGACGGCCGGTCCCCCATATCCACGACAACTCCATAGTAGTCGATCCCGTCAAATTAGGTTTCCAAATTACAGTGCTGGCCTTTAAATCATTCCGAGTGAGTTCGCGGAATGTATCTAGAAATTCTCTATCACAATCCAGTGCAACAAGTCGGGACTGACAGGTTGAGTAAATGCGAGCCTGCAAAACTTTATTGTAACTCAGTAATTTTACTCTTTTTGGCCATTGGAACGGATGCTGGTGTGGCTGCCTTTCCCAATGACATATCGATATAAAAATGAAATATTGGCCACGACATCACGAATGCGTGTGATTTGATTATGGGCTTGTTGTTTTCTCAATTCCAACTCCAAAGGAGCGTATTCTTCAGGGACATTGAAATTGGATGGCAACGGAAGAATCTGGCATTCAACAAACAGAATAGTTGGGACCCGCTGGCCGTGAACAGACTTGGGGTCATCATTTGCGTCCTGCTGAACAGCTGGTCCACTTTGGACATTAGGATCTTCTTCACCAATGTCATCAAATTCGGTTTCATTACCAAACTGCATGTGGTGCATTCGACCCATAACATCTGCCACTTCAGACATCTGTTGTTGCAATTTGAGTTCTGCAATCATTGAAGTCAGGACTTCACAAAGTTGCTTCACTACTTGTTGGTCTTGTTCATGTGGTACTGAGCCGAGCCGGCGTACTTTGTTCTGTACATCAATTCTGAAAAATGCAATTAAATAATGGAAATATGTAAATACAAAATAGCTTACTGCTTTTCTTTGATTAATAAGGCCAACCGAAGCCAAGTCCAAACAGCATTGTTGGTGCCGTCCTCGGTGCCAACTATGTCGGCCATATTGTCGGTCATTGTATCGGGCACACGGGCACCGTAGAATGTCCATTCTTTGAATGTCGGCCAGCCACATTGCTTCAACACTTTGAATTTTGTCCTCCCATTCATTCAGTGTTGCCTGTGCAATATCTCCTGACATTTCAAGGAAGTACGCATCTGCCCGGCCAACCATGACGATTGCATCCATGTATTTAGTGGAGAGAACCTTTGTCATTCCGAGCATTTTTTGTAATTAGAATCAGTTGCGTGATCGTCGAGCACTTCTTCCCGGTGTGCCAGACTTGCTGTCCGGACCGAAGTTGAGATTGCATTGAGATTCGACCAGAGTGATTCAAGAATCTGTCTGGCCACTATTGCTGCACCAGGAATGAATGTCAATGCAAAACGAAAGAAACAGACGTCTTTGTGGCCATGAACATGAAATAGATCAATAGCTTTATCAATAATGAGGCCGGCTGGAAGCAAATGGCCGATTCGGTCGAACACATGAACAATCAATGCGCAGACAATATCATAGATGAGAAGTAGGCCTTGTTCAGGTTCAACATGTGTTGATTTTATTGCCTGCAGTAATGCATAGTCAATATTTTTTGCTGTTCGCCTCGGAACATGTCGGCCAAGGAATTCGGCACAAAGCAACCATGCTGAGCACATGCGAAAGCAACTTTCCCTGTCCTATCACATGCTTTTGTCGCCAGTAATGCATTTGTAATGGCTTTGAAAGTGTTTTCACAAGGTGCTTTCTGGAAATGTCTACATCAGACACGGCCAAAAATCGGCCCCGACCTGCACATACCGTTAATCGTTCAATCGCAGGACGCTAAAAATTGTTGATAATCATTGGAGTTCGGGCGCCATCCCAGCTCCGTCAATTAACCAGATATCATCATTGCACTTTTGCCAAACATGGTCGGCTTTGAAATTTCCGTCGGCCACAAAAATATGTTTATATATGGTACTGCGTGCAAGGTAGATCAGCTTTTGAATTCTATAATTTGTGTAATATACTAACCGATTTGGATCATCCTTCCAATTGGTGGGCAAGTTTATTCCAGGTTGAGGGCATGTCGGGCAATATAAGGATAATGTTGCATATGGTGGGTCCTTGGGATCTTCAGCTTTGTGGCCATACCCGGCCCATGTCAATTTCTTGAGCCATCTCCATAGTTGAGACATGCGGCAGAATTCATGGTAAACATTGACGATTTTGGTCCGGCCGATCGGCGTCGTCATTCTGCGAATCAGTTGATAAAATTGATATGCGGATGCCTTCAACTCCAGGTTACAAAGAGCGAAAATGATCCATAAGTTGAACAGAAAATAGTGTTCGTATTTTGGTAAAGCTAGCTGGAAGGAGCTGACAAGCAACCAAGTCCATCGGGACCGAGTGTTCCCCTCGGCAATAGCATGTGACCATAGCCATGTGATGAATACCGTTGGTATGTAAAATTTGCACGTATGTGTTGTTTAAACCATCTGCGACTGGTGCACTTGGTTGAGTTGATTGTGTGTCGTTTGCATGCTGATAGCTGACATCGACATCCTCATTTGCTGACTCTTCAACACCCATACCACAACCATGGTCATCTAGACCTAAATAGTGACCAAAACCTTCTCACGTCGGTCTCTGGATCGTCTCCGTCGTTGTCCTCAGCTGCTTGTTCACGGCCAATACTGTCACCCTCTATGTCCTGGCTTGCGCAGCATTCATTTAAGAAATGCAGGGGATTTGTGCCGCTCTTCGAACTGTCCTCGTACATAGTACTTGATCCATCGTAGGCCGATTGCTGCGTGGCCAACACATCAGCCGATCCAGATATCTTAGTCAGCCGCAAATTGGCCGACTCTGTCCTTTGTCTAATGCCTCCTGTTCTCGTTGGTCTGAATGTTCCTGAAGGGATTCCAAATAGGTGATTTGGAACTCAAGTGAGTTGCATATGGCCTGTCCGGAACGATGAGGGACAAAAATATAACAGCCGACTTCCCATAACTTCGGCTCGGCCGGAAATGTGTCTCTGCCCAGCATTCAATTCTATGAAAAGGTGCAACCTGGTGTGAATGTCGCATGTATTTGCGGCAGATTGGCTCTCCCAATGTGCAATCAATGCATCTCCATATAGCCCAGGAATGTGTTGAATAGGCTCTGCAATGCTGGTTGTCAGGTGGCCAAGTCTCCCAAATCAGTGATGCTTGAAGGAGGTCCTCTACTCGGTCGACCCATTCCCTCATATATTCTTGCTGTGTCTGTCAAGATTTGTTTGAGCATTTTAATCACCCACATGCTAACCAATTACCTTGCTTTTCTTTTTGCGGGGTATTTCAAAATGATCTGAGAATACTCCACTGTCATTGTAAATACCTTGGGTGGCCTCATGTTCTTTGGGATTAGTTGGGTCATTTGATGTGCCATCTTCCGTAACAGTTGTCACTAGCGGAACTAGAACTTGTCGCTGGTTTCTGGGACCACTGAAGACATTGGAGAGGTGTGTAACTGCCTGAGTGGCCTCAACACTTCCTTGAACCAGGTGTTTTGACTTCCTTTGCCTTTTGTGTGCTGGCCCACTGGATGAGTTCATGGTTGAAAGCAGAGAGTGTGAAACACAGAGAATACAAAACACATGTGTTGAACGTGATGCTCAGTCCAAACTAAGGAACATGAGGTTTACATGAGGTTTATTGTCACTGCTCCGAGTCTGCAAAGCGTTATTTGATTCTTGATCATCCCCACTTCGCCATGTCATTCCTTCTCTGATATTGAACGATAACTTCATATAGCAACATGGCAACACCAATCATATTACAAAATAAGAAAACGCAAGCCAAAGATGTTCAGTGCAGATGAACTCCAACATATCTTGCCTTTCAAAGAGACTTTTGTGAAAGCTAGGACAGTGAAAGAACGTCTCTTGATCTTGACAAATCACATATTGGTGGCAATATTCAATTATTGGGCCAGTCAAGGTAAGCGGGCAAAGGATGACACTGAGAGTCGACGGTGGACACAAGTAAGGCCATATATAATCAAATTTACAGAGTGTATACCTAACGTAGCGCAGGAAATCATTACCTGGTGCTCAAACAATTGGTGGGCAGAATGAGGGATTGCATGAAAATCCAACCACTTTTGTCCTAAGCAACCTGATATTCTATGGCATAATCATCAGCCGAAGATTTGGGCGGAAATAGCCAGCATTATGGGAATTGATACCGCTTCGGCCAACACATTTGGTTGGTTCGGCCACAGGACAACGGCTATGAAAAACGTTTGGACCAGCATGACGGATGAGGAACGCAAGGCTATTGATGAGGAGGTAGAAACATGCGGGATGCAAGGCTATGATGAACACACACAGGCAAGGTCGGTGATTTAGCACCACTTCAACGTCTAAGCTAAACAATTATATCTAAGTTTGGCGAAAAATTCCACGTCAGAAGGATTGATCAAACAATGAAAGACCATTATAAAGAAATGGGGATGACAAGTATCATCTTTGTCTGCTTTCCAATGGCCGATGGAAAGATAGCGGTCGATGGGTAAGTGTTTTCTAATTGGTCGAATATCAGTCGGCCCTGACATAATATGTTTCCGGCCCGACATTAATATTAATCGACCTCATGGTAATACGCCAGGGCCGATATTATCATTCGGCCGGTATGACAAAAATCAGTGCACACAACTAATTACAAACCTTAGATATGAACAAATTGCACACTTAATGGGTGTTCCAGGTCCTTCTTTTATGAGTACATATCAGGCCGATGTCGATCAAATGAAACAAAACATACTGGATTATATGACCGGCTTGCAAAATCTCAAGAAAAACCCACACCTAGCATTCACTGTGAACCGAGCAACAGAGAAGAAGTCCATATTTACTCTCGGGAAAACTTCGGACGGTTTCCCAATCTTGCCGATCCCATTGCAGGACAAAAATTGGACGAAGGCAGACTGGGAAGAGGCGTTCAGTTTGTATGTTAATTATCATTACCGTAAGCACTTTAATTACCTATTTTAGCCTGACATGTCTCAATGAAGGTGCAGAACTTGGAATGGGAGGAATATCTGATAAAGTTCCATACACCAATATATCAAATGCTCAGGCCACATTCATTGATCCAAAATATTTGCCCCACAACATGAAATTCACGAACCCTCGGAATCTTCATAAAGAGGACATACAAGCATTTTTCAGTCATTTGGTAAACAGACAACAGTTATATCAACCCAAAGATATGTTTCGATTTCAATCTATGAAGCGCAAAGATGGACTGGGGGCAACAAAATATCCTGATGAAGTTGAGGCCGATCTTGGTCGACGCAAAAGAAAATATAAACGTACAAATGCGAGAACAAATCTTATCCAAATGGGTGAGGAAGAAAATCAACCTACCGATCGACCTTTTATCATCCAGGATACAGCACTTGCGGATCACCCACACAAGACACCAAATGTATTATCGGCACCGACAGCTGGTGCCACCCAGCTGATATCTATGAATCACGCTATACCATCGGCCCCGATGGTTCATACACATCGGCCGATCTTGTCAGGAACTCAAATTGAGGAGCCAGCATACAGTACTACACGGATGCCAAGCCACATATATGTTACCCAAGACATTATGGAATCCATATGTCGTTCTGATGTTGAACACCCATTGCCAGTTAACGGCCCAGCCGATGGTATGCCACTTTTCCCGGTGGATTCAACCCAATATGCACAGTATGTGGAAAGAAAAAGATATGAGAATGAGATTGCAGTTTCACCGCCAATCAATTTGCCCAATAATTATACCATTGATCCTCGGCTACTTGCTCCAACTATGCCAACTCCCAGAGCATCACTGACACCGAAACCGACTGTGGAGCTGACAGAAGGAAATGCAGTACCAGTGGGGCCGTCTACATCAACAACTTACTCAAAAAACAGTAAAGAGAGATCAAAAGACAAATCACCAACGTAGAATCATCATCGACTTTACTACCAACAATACCTACTGTTCAACAAAGTTCGCGATATAAATAGTCGGCCCTGATTGTCTCATTTTCAGAATACATGATTGAATTCATATTCACAAAATTAGGACTGCTATATGTCCAAGAATGAAATATATACATAAGTACTTGGAATGGTATATGAATTGTATAAAATTAGTCTTGATGATGTTTCTTCCTTTTCCCCTCGTCGGCCGACATATCATTGAGACGACATTTGCCTGGTATTGGACTACGGGACACTGATTGAGATCGGACGGGTGATAAGAGGCGTGGTGATCGACGTGGTGAAGGTTGTTCATATTCTGGTAATGATGGAGGCGCCAAGAAGTGATGTCGATGCTAGGAGATGGATTGAAGAAACGGACACCTGTGGAATGTCGGAGCCGACATCGATTGGCCCTGACATCGGTGATGTATTATATCCGGATGTATGCTTGAGTTCCTGAGACGAGGATTGATCAGCAATGGTCGTAACAGCAGGAGAAGGACCTGTTGGCGCATGCAATACGTCTTGAGGTGTTGCTGCGACGATAATGGTTGTGTCATATGCGGCTTGCTCCTGTGAATTATTTGGTGTTGGGGGAATTAATTGCACTGCCGGAGTGATACATTTACAAACCGACGAGCCTGCTATACTTTCCTGCATGGCAGCATCATCGCCTACTTGAATATCAGCCATCACATTGAGGTTGGCTGCCGAGGAATCAATGAGTGGTGCTGACACTGCACTCTCAGTCACAGACATAATCGGCCCCGAGAGCGAACTGGTGGCATTGCCTTCAGAATTCGGGACCGATGTCGGCAAAGTTGCCGATATACTATCAGCCGACATTGCTATCGGGCCCGAATTCAGACTGGTGGCAGTGCACTGAACAATTGGGGCCGATGTCGGTATGCTGACCGGCGTAATACGCTCTAGAGGAATGGGAGCTATCTCAGCCGACAAACTTTCGGTCCCGATGTCCATTGGAAGCTGCCTTGCTGAGTTCAGGATGACATTGGCACGTAAATGTTCAAGTATTTCAGCAATGTCAGTGTATTGCCCTTCTAAACGCTTTGAAATTTTCCAGAATGTCGTCCATTTTGCCTTCCAACCGAGTGACGCTAGGTGGCCGAGGCTGGCATTTGGTCCATGAGCTGATGCCTGCTCTAACTGATGGCATGACTCGTTACAGTTGTATGCCATGGATAGAGCCATTGACGTGTCGGCTGCAACCGTAACAAGGGTCGATTCGACGGTGTCCACACGGGCACCTAAGTCGGCATCGGCGTCGTCGGCCTCGCGTTTCTAACAATAAATGATAAAGTTAACATCCCTTAAGGAATAGGTAAACATAAAAAAATTACCACAAGACTTTCCCTTTTCTACTGCCAAAAGGCGCAGAGCGTGATCCTCATCGGCTATGGCCAATTTCATATATCGGGGCCAACTTGATGTCAGTGTCCGATTACGGCTCGGCCGCGATGATTCGCCCACTTGCTGTGTTACAACCGGTCTTCGGTCGGATGCATGTATTTCTTCGTCACTGTCATCGTCTTCTAGCTGTTCAGCTGATAATTCATCGCTGGACTCGACAATCAGCCTTGATTTCAACTTTCTTTTTGTAGTCGATGATTTGATTTTTTCCTGCTGTAGGTGTCCTCCTGGTCCGAAACTGCACTTCACTTTGAATTTACTACACCGCCAACACGCTCCACGCCCGTTAGCTCGATCGTAACAATCTACGTTTGCCTTGCGGCACCGATCACACGATGCATTGTTCAACGTTCTGGGTACAAGTATAGGGCAGCCCTTCAGCGTCGTCATTCAGTTCAGACTGGTCCATGGGAGATGGTGCACGAGGTGCGTCACTTTCTGCACTCGATTCTCGTCTTTGATGTTCGCTCGTGTCGGCCCCGAGTCTTCGGTCCCGCTGTCGTGAAACTTGACGGCGCCGATTATGTGATACCTGCCGTACACGGGTCTGCGGCTCTCTCACCTTTGAGGCCAATCCTTTCGGTAGCACGTACAAATCTGTTGTATTGGCCATGCTGGCCTCCTCGACGCGCTTCCCGATCGCAATGTCTTCATCGGCCGACCTCGATCGGTACCGTGTTGGCCGACGTCGAATACGCCTTGTACTCTCAACACCTGATGGATGCTGTTGGATTTCGACAAGTTGGTTAGATTCTGCTGCGGCTTGTGTTGCAACAAGATTGTTTGCGACGATGCTTTGTACTTTTGCAGTTACGGCCGGTGCAGATATCAGCTCTGATACCACGTTTTTGAATGCGGCCAAATTTTGCCAATGCTTCATAAGAAAATCCACAGTACGACCTGCTTGCTTGACTTCTTTCCACAATTTCAAGAAACCCCAGAAGAACATGGGGGTGTTGAATGCCGGTTGCAGATGGGCCACCACGGGACCGGTCAACGCATGCAAGGCAAATATCTCGTTCTGAATTCTCTCATTGTCAAAGGTTATGAATAAGAATATTTTGCTACCCACCAACTGCGCCTTAAGTTCCTTTATCTCTTTTGATATGTCGCCATTGGTCAGTGCGCCCCGGATACGGTTATCGACATTACGAAGTGTTGCCAAAAGATCGGCTGCGGAAGGTATAATCATTGAGATAGACATAGTATTTAAGTTTTGATGAGAATCTGTTCTTGTGGATATCGCTGTTTGGGGGCGACTCGGCAGATGAAGTTGTAGATAATTGTAAAAGATTCCCAATTTTGTGGTGCTGGCGAAATCAACAATCATGTGATGTAAACAGTCACAAATCAAGATTAAGTTTGATTGCAACCTTATCTATTTCAATCTTTTGAAATATATCGTATTGACATTACCTACTGCATTAGCAAAACATGAATGATCAATGACAGGACACATCTGGCATGTCCACTATTGTAGGGCCGCTATCATCTGATCCCAAACTCTATACCATCCCAAGACCCGTTCCTTGGCCCCAGCCACAAAGTCAATCGCCACACATGGACTCTCTACCACCCACCGATGCCGATTCCACTCAGACACCGCATTCAATTAGCATTCCAGACGGTTTCAGACAGATAATAGGGCCCAATGGCCAGCGAACCGCAGGGCAGGGTTACAACTAGACAAGCAACACGGTGGAGTAAGTGCTATTGTTTCATTTTGCGAATTGCCAAATGAACCTGAGCTGGGTGGCCGAACATTTCGGGGCTGCCATTGTTCCAATGTTATGTCGGTAACATATATTATGGCTACCTTTCCCTCAATTCAGGTTGTACTAACCACTCATTTGTGGCCACCTTTATTGTGATTCGGTTGCACATATCACCTGAACCGGATTGTATTCAAATCTGAAGATCGGCCACGTCAGCGTTGTCTCGTAGCCGAGATTGCCCGAGTTTGGCCGTCGGCCATGTCTATCAGGGCCGATGTTGGCCGTAGTCAACTATTCGGCCGCCGTTCATCGGGGCCGTCATTACTTGACTTCGGTCACACATGTCGGGGGGCGATGTAGCTTACAACTCGGTCGAGTCGGCTGCGCTCTTCCACTAATGATGCGGCTTTTCAGACCTCCCACTGCTCCTTTCACCATTTTTAGATCATTAAAGTCTTTTACTTACTAATTCTTCAGTCAGGCAATAGTGCAGGTTTGGAATTTATCATTCTCGGTGACAGCGTCCTGGTCCCAGCCGATCCGGTAAGCATTAGTTTATATAGTTTCTAGGCAAATTTATATGTTTTTGTTAGCATTTGACCTACCGAGAACTACTTCAAATCCATTCCGAAATCAATTATCTACGTGAAATGCTTGGTATATCTTACAAGGATGCCTGCCATCGGCTATACATAACTCAGTGGGAGAAGCTTAAAGCAAATGATTGGTCACGAAAATTATTAAAAGATATCGATACCCAAGCTCTCAATGCCATTGCAAATTTTGAAAACGACTTAACAGCACTATCGGCTGATGGTTTGGCCGACTGTTCAAATGTAGTTGAATAAATTCTAATTTTTCATATATTTACATTAAATTCATTTCAAAATTGGTGTTACTCGTGAAATACAACTTTCATCGACAATCAAATTCATCCACTTTGGACTGAGAACTCTCGGGACTGAGCCAGTGAATTGCCCGCACCATTAGCGTCATCATATTCAGGTACTGTATTTGCCGACTTTATCCACTGTCATAATTTAATACAAAATAGTTCTGTATGACATATCACCAAAGGGTCTGGGGCCGGCGTCCACATTGTCGGTGGCCGCAGCCGATATATTGGGGACGATTTCACAGTATCGGTGACCGCAGCTGATATCAGGTTAAATTAGCCTCATCCATAGAATTCTATGGCACCGAGTGAGTCACTACATTGTATGTTATATCGTCGTACTTCTTATAGGTGTGTTCTATAGAATTCTATAGCACCGAGTCACACATATACATTGTGTACATTCTATGGCACTAGTCACTCGCTACAATGTAGCTGCCCTATGTGGTCTCTTCATCTAATCCTAATTCTTCATTTTCATCATCACTATCTGAAGACTCTGCCTTTCTTTTCTGCTTTGCAATGATATATTTTGTGTGGTAAAATAGTATTGTGTGTAGAAACCAGTTGAAATTGCCAGGTGTCATACATTTAAGTATAGATTCAAAACCACCCAGCCATGCATTTAATTGTTCACACACTTGTGTATTAAAGGTTTTCTGGGCATATGCATTGCCATTATCATCATATGCAATAATTACAAGATTTGGAGCTGAACCATCACCTAGAGAAGGATTGCAGTACTTTCAACAAAGATAATCATTGGCTTGGTGATTAATATACATAATGGTAAGTGTCCACAATAAATCTTGATGTTTTTTCCACATAGCATCCCAACTTCCATTGGTAACAGCTGTTTGCAACACTTGACATCCTTTGTCAATACATATGTATTCAGTACAAGATTCTTTTGTCTTATAAACAGACTGCAAAAACTTTAATATATTAGTTGTGGATTCAGACCTATTAAATTTTGTCCATGCATCTATATTATTTAAGGAACTAAATACATGATAATAATAGCAATAATAATAATAAATACCATGATTGGGACCTATGGTGGAAGAGCTGATAGAGTCCAGGTGGACTCCAATTGGAGTGCCAACTTTAACTTTGAATAGAACAGAATCCAGTTGGATTCCAACTAGAATATTTCAATCTATCAATCTTAGTGTAAATTCATGAGTGCAATATAATATATTAATAACTATATACTACATTATTATCTACATGCAAAGTCCATTGTAACAAAATAAAATAAAAATAAAAAACATAACAGAGTAAAAAGATGGGCGGGAGGGTATATACTTGGGTTAAATGAACAAACAAACACATAAATGTAAAAGAAAATGAGAGAACAAAAGAAAAAAAGTGAAAAAATTTTTTTAAAAAGGGTGGCGGACGGGTGGTTGTATCGGTCATACATGCCGTCGTCGTCGTGGGCATGGTATGCATCCGCCGTACGTGTCGTCATCCTTGCAGCCATTGTGTCCGTTGTGGCCGTCATGCATGGCCGTTGTACTCGGTGTCGTACATGTCATCATCGTTGTCTTTGCGGCCATCATGGGTGCTGTATGTTGGTGTCGTGTGTGTCGTTGTCGTGGCGTGCGTGTTGTACGTGTTGTCGTTGTGGCCACCATGCGTGTCGTACATGTTGTTGTTGTTGTCTTTGCGGCTGTCGTGGGTGCTGTACGTCGTACTCGGTGTTGTGTGTGTCATCGTTGTGGCCGCCCGTGTGTGTTGTGTGTGTCATCGTCGTGGCCACCATGCATGTTGTACATGTCGTCATTGTGGCCGCTGTGCGTGTCATATGTGTCATGGTACGTGTCCTGCGTGTCGTTGTCGTCGTCCCTATGTGTTGTATCAGCTTTCGTACCGTTGTTGTACTGTACATGTTGCGTGTGTCACGGTATGTGCAGTACGTATGCGTATGCCATCGGTCTATATGAGAAAGAGGGGGGAGAGTTAGTGGCGGCGGTGGGTGGGGTTCGCGACTTACCTGGTGTCGCAGCTGCGTTCATGTCGCCTCATTACCTGCTCGCATCCCCTCCCTTGTTCCACCTCGTTTGTTCCGGTGTCGTTGTCGTCATATACGGAGCCGTTGTCATTGCCATCATACCGTGAACGCGTGTCCGAGTCGTCATCATCGTACACGGACCTGTCATCGGTCGGTGGTGCCGTGATGCATGTTGGGTCAGGTTGGCGAGTGCCTGGCTCCGACTGACAACGGCGAGGTGGTGAGGGCACACAACAGCAGCAGCGGGGTGGTGGTGGTCGGAGGAAGAGGTGGGGTGGTTGGAGTAACCAACGGACCGACGTGGCAACCAAAAGTCATGCACGTGACATTGTTCACTGTTGCCAAGAATTGCCGAGAAATAATATCAAATTTTAAGTCTGTTTATGGTTCCATTCTGGGGTATTCCATTTTGTAAACGGATTCCGTTCAATTCCGCTACGGAATCCGCCATTCTGCCAGAATTGATATTAAATAAAATAGCAGGGCCTTGTGCCATATTTTTGCTCTCATTCTGCTGCAGAATCCGCTATTCGCGAGCGGACTCCGGCAGACTCTGGCCGGAATATGTGGGGACACAAAAGCCCTCATTTCTTGTAGCACACCAGCCCGACTGGACTCTATTCAATTCCAATTCCAACTAGATACGAATAACCTGCTATGCAGAGCCATACCGAGATGTACCATTCATGACCGAGCAATGATGCCCAGCCATGTAGGATAACAATCACCCCACAGGATATCGGAATTGTCATATATTGTCCTGATGTGGCATCTCGGTGGCAGGCAGGTGATGATAAAGAAGTTAAAATGGGACATAAAAGTCTATCGAATCAATACTCAATAGCGGATGCGGCCATCATGAGGAAGTGATTTGTTATCACTTCTAATTTCATCGACACACAAGTTCCTCAAAAGCAAAAGTTTTGGCCGTTCATCTGATACAGGTGAAAGATCACTATGAATCAATACCGGAGTGGCTGTGTATATCTATCAAAAATTGTGTGTTGCTGTACAAAGGATGTTTTCCTATCTCGTCAAACCTCAAACAAGTGAACAGGAAAGGAAGTTGTGCGAACAAAGTCATGCATGCAACGATAGTCAGAAAAGTCACTTTTACAAGTTAGCTTGCTCACTTTTTACCACTCAACCAAACATGTTCACTTTGGATTCATTTTTTCCCATGACTCAACAATTTTACTTTTCACTTTTCCTGCTAGTGTGTTGAGTCACATGCAACATCTAACACTGTATACTTATAGCTATTGATTAGTCACCAATTTTATGTAGTCATAATAAGCTAGAATAATATAACACCAGCAGTATGTGAGCTGTACTATGGAACATATATTGTGCAATAAATGGTTTACACATGTTAGTTCATTTTCAGGCTGTTTTTCTGCATGTTAGTTGGCTATTAGCCTCACTTCCACATGTTGAGACAGTACTTTACCATCCCCCACACAGTCCATATGGACTCCACTGGACTTGCCTATATACTGAGTGTAAAGGTAAACAGAGTCCTGTGGACTCCAGTGGATTCCACTGCACTTTAGTAGATCTTATACTGTACAGTGAATATGGACTAAGATAACTGGAGTCCACTGGACTCCAGTGGACTTGATACAGTAAATAAATTCAATCTTAACATAAATTCAGATTAGTGGAATAAAGTATATTAATAACTATTTAATACATTACTATCTACATGTGAGGGCCAAGACAAAAGGAAGAAAAAGCGAATAAAAAAGCGAATAAAAATAAAAATAAAAAAGGGGGGGCGGGAGCAGTACTTTACCATTGTATGCGTTGTCTATATGTGTCGTACCCTTCGTCGTCATCTTTGCAGCCGCCGTCCATGTCATCTTTGCAGCCGCCATCCGTGTCATCTTTGCAGCCGCCGTCCATGTCGTCTTCACCCTTGTCGTCGCTGTCGCAGCCACTGTCCTCATACCTGTTGTACCCGTTGCTGTCGTTTTGTGTCCTCGTCGCTATTGCAGCCTTGCAGCCACCGTGCTTGTGCTCGTTGCAGCCACCATCCTCGCCGTGCTTGTACCCATCACTGTCGCCCTCATCGCTGTCACAGCCATCTTCTCCATTCTCATTGTCATTGCCTTTGTACATGTCATCCATGTTTTCCTCGTACCTGTCGCTGTTGTCCTTGTCATTGTCATTGTAGCCGCCATCATTGTATGCCTCCGTACCTGTTGCTGTTGCCGCCGTACCCATCCTCATCGCTGTTGCAGCCGCCGTCCTTGCCCTTGCCCTTGCCCTTGCCCTTGACCTTGCCCTTGACCTTGTCTGGGTCATCCTCGCCACGTCCGGGTCCTTGTCATCACGTTCGCAGTCATCCTTGTCTGGGTCCTCGTTGTCGCTGTTGTTGTTGTTGTCATTGGTGTGGCCGTCGTGGTCATTGTCATCCTCTGTCACGTTGGGTTGGCTGTTGCCTGGCTCTGACCAACAAGGTGGTGGTGGTGGTAGTCAGAAGAAAGGGTGGGGTCTGATGGACGTGTTCATTTGATGGTTGTCATGCCGATTGGCCAATGCCGGGCACGTGTGCATGTCACATGTGCCTGTGAAATTTCACCCCGCAGACTGAACAAAATACAAAAATGTATCCATAGGGAGGCTTTGCTCCCATGTAAATTTAACTATTGTTTCATTTAATTGTTATTTTATAGAGTTTATTTCCATTCATTTTACTCTTTTATTTTTGCAATTAATATTAATAACTAATGATCATACTTCGGATATTGTGTTAATTATTGCATCCAGTGGACTCCACTGGACTGAGACTGGACTGAAAATTTGGCAGGAGTCCAGTGCAAGTCCAGTAGACTCCAGTGGACTGCAGTCCAGTCCAGTCCAGTGGACTAGGCAATCTGTCAGCCAGTTTGGCTGAGTAGAGAGTCCAGTGGAATCCACTGGAGTCCATATGGAATGTGTGGGGATAGGAAAGACCTCTGTTGAGAAGCAATTAAATTTTTAACACAAGTCAATACTTTTTGCCAATATTGAAAATAGTCCAAGCAAGTTAGAATTCACCTATGTAAGTGAAGTCAAAGAGTATGTATGTAGTATGGGACATGTAAGTGGTAGCATATATGTAGATATTGTATGTGGAAGTTATAACTCTGTATGTAGGTGGTGGTATGTATGTAGGTGTAGGAGGCATGTAAGCAGAAGAGTGTTTATGTTGGGATGATGTATACCAACATAATCAGGGGGGAGTTACTGTAAGTGACTGTTCTGCAGTTGCATTGCTTGTATTCTTTATTAGACAAATAATTATTGTCAATCACAGAGAATTTTTGAACCCTCTGTGGTTCTTTATTTGTTTTTGTTTTGTTTTTGTTTTTGTTTTGTTTTTTTTTCTTTCAAGGCACTCAATCAACAGCACCTCCAAGAAGTAAACACCACCCACCACCTACCCACTCTATTGAAAATTTTTCACATGGTCAGTTGGGACAGCCTTGGTCCTTGCATCAACAAGAATTGCCCATACAATGGTTCCTGCAATAAATTCTTTCCACAATGTGGTGAAGCAGGTGATCCTGAGAAGACCATTATTAATTCTTTGGCAATAATTTACCTGTGTGGATGTCATGGGATGCAGTATTCTATTGTCAATATAGGACAGACAGCTGAGCAGCCACCATCTATGAATGTAAGTGTTTAATAATCTATTTGGCCCAGGTAGATGGAATGGATCTGGAAGCAGACAATGAAATTTTTGGGATAGATATCTACTGTATAGCAGTCACTAGATTAGCAACATTGATGGAATAGTTCTTTGTTGAAATAGGTGCTTCAAGTTGGAATATTATGTCTCTCAATTCTACAATACTGAGCTTTATAGGGAATTATATTATTTGGAACTAGACATATGCAATCTACAGTTTATAAATCTCTATTTAAAATCAAATTTCACATGATCATCCAGAGTAACAGTGTAAAGTTACACAGAACCAAGCTGCAATTTACATAGAGCAATTGTGTACTTTATCTCCACCCAGGTACTCCATATGGAGCCCACCAACTCCATACAAAGTGGTGGACTCCATATGGAGTCCATCTGGAACATATGTAAATGTTCAAAAAGTCATCTTTGATAAGTGGAGTCCACTTGGACTCCATACAATTCCACTTGAGGCCAGATGAAGTCCATCTGGACTCCATCTGGACTCAAATGATTCCACTTTAGATGGAAGTGAAAAGAAATGGACTCCATATGGACTCTGCATGGACTCCACATAGGTCTTAATATTCTTTATTTTTTATTAGTATAGTCAAGGTCTAGATAGAATCTAGATGGAGCTTTGGTATATTTATTTTAAATTCATTATCTAAGTGAGTAGTAGACCTACAAGCTGATAAATAGAGTCTTTGTAAGAAGTCTATATGAAGCTCTTAAGGTCTTTAAATTAAATCAAATAATTCATAGTGGTACACTAGAATACACTTCTTTTTCTACACACTTATGCCTCATCATCTTCTATATCCCAGTGTCTTTCAATATAGTTTTCATTCTTTTCTTCTCCTTCATCATCTTCAGTATCATCAGTTTGATGAGGCTTTGGCTGTCCATACCACAATCAAACATTGACCACATGCCACAAACAAATATTTGTGCATAGTTTGCATGTCAATTATGCTGAATGTGATCACATGTGGCTGTGTGTGACTTGAACACAGGTATATGAACATGTTATTTCATTATCTAACAAAGCCAGTATAATCCAGTGGTAAAATGTGCATATTTTTCTTGCTGTGATGTCCAGGGTTCAATTCTGGTGTATTTTACATTTTTCTAGGTTTTAATAAATTGTTTAAAATTGAAATAAAATATATATAAAATCCAGGGACCTTTCTCCACATGGAGTCCATTTGAATCTGATCCTAAAATTGTGTAGTCATGTTGATATACATTATTCGTAGGTTAAATCCAAATGGAATTCATGTAGAGGATGTGGAACTCCATGTGGACTCCACATGAACTCCAAATGAAGTTCCACATAGAGTCCAGATGGAGTTCAAAATCCTCTACATTGATCCACATGGAGGATGAGTCAATTCTGGCTGGACTCCATGTGGAGCCTCCACCCCTAAATGGCTGGGATACCTGCCAAACATAAGGTCACCAAACTCCATGTGGAGTCCACCAACTCCATGCCATAACCCCACTTTCCCTTCAAAACATCTAAAACTCTTCTAGACATACTATTGATTGATTTCACATAGTCTTCCTTGGGTATTTTCTCCCACTCCTCCAGTATTCTGCCCTATAACTCCTGGATACCCTTTGGACCATTTTTGTATTCTACAAAGCACATTTGGAGAATATGCCACAGATTTTCAATTGGATTGAAATCTAGTTATTATGCTGACCAGTACAAAAGCTTTATTTTATGGTCTTTAAGCCATTTCTGAGCTTTTTTAATGTGTACTTGAGGTCATTATCTTGCTGCAAGATGAAATCATTCTGATTAAGGTTGCAATATTCCAGAGTTTGGAAGACATAGTCATCCAAAATGTTTACATAGAGTTCTCCATGTACTTTACCTCCAGCCAGGAACTCCATGTAGAGTCCACCAACTCCATATAAAGTGGTGGACTCCATATGGAGTCCATTTGGAACATGTATAAAGGTTCAAAAATCATCTTTGATAAATGGAGTCCAGATGGACTCCAGGTGGACTCCAGGTGGACTCCAAACAAGTTCACTTAAGTCCATCTAGAGTTCAATTAGAATCCACCTGAGTCCACCTGGACTCCAGGTGGAGTTCTCAACTTTAACTTCATGAAATAGAATCCAGTTGAATTCCAACTGAAATATATTAACTTGCTCTCACCCCCTTGCCCCCCACCCTCACTCTTGCCCCTCTTGCCCCTGCCCTCGCTGTTGCTGTCAGCCTTACACTCACCCTTGGCCTTGCTCTTACCCCTCTTGCACTTGCTGTTGCTGTTGGCCTTGTTCTTGGCCTTGGCCTTGCCTGTGTCCTTGTTGTTGTGGTCATCTGCGTTCATATCCTTATTGTCACAGTAATCCATGTCCACATCTATGCTGTTGTCATCACAATTGTGGTCATGATCATCCTCATCCATGTTCGTGTCCTTGTCATTGCAGTCTTCCTTGTCTGCAGCCTCATTGTCAATATAAATAAAATCCAGGGACCCTCCTCCACCTAGAGTCCATTTGAATTTGGCCCTAAAATTGTGTATTCATGCTGATATACATGATTTATGACTTAAATCCATATGAAATCCATATGGAGGATGTGGAACTCCACATAAAGTTCCATATGGAGTCCAGATAGAGTTCCACATCCTCCACATTGGCCCACATGGAGGATGAGTGGATTCCAGCTGGACTCCGTGTGGAGTCTCCATCATAAATGGCTGGGACACCTGCAAAAAAGGTCACCACACTCCATGTGGAGTTGGTGGACTCCACATGGAATACCTGGGTGGGGGTAAAGACCTCAGTTCTCCATTCATCTTGCCTTCTATCCTGCACATGTAGCCAACACCACTTGTTGTTATACAACTCCAAATCATTATATGTCCTTCTCCAAATTTGATGGTTTTCTACATGCTGAGTTTGGAGAGGAGAACCAGCCTTTTTCCTCACCCACTGCCTTCCATCTGACCCAATTCAATTGATCTTGGTCTCATCTGTGAACATAACATATTTCCAGTCTTTTTCTGTTCAGTTTTCATACTTCTGGACAAATTTCAAACAAGCCTTCCTATAGTTCTTAGAAAAGAATGGCTTTTTGAGCTTGACTTGTGCTACAAGGTCCTTTTTGAGAGACTTTTGAATAGTTTAGATGGAGATAGATGTGTTGATAATAGTGAGAAGCTGGCAGCATAGTTGTGTAGAAGTATCAGCCTTTCCAGTAGGGACAAGTCAAACTACATGGTAGTAGTCATGGGGAGTGAGCTTAGAAAAATGTTCTTCATGATTGTTTTTCATCAATAACTTTATCCCAAAACATACCACTCAAATAGTAGACTTCAAAACACCAAGTTTGACATTATTTTTGCAAATAGAATCATCATTTTCCAGCATAAAGATAGTGTTAGAGCATGATTTAAAAGAGAGAGAATGCATGACTGTGTGGCAGAGAATAATGGGCTATAAACTTGGGAAAATGTAAAGTTTCAGTCTTTTTATATACTTCCAACATGTTTTCATTCATTTGATATTTTTTGGCATGTTTACAATAACAAAAGACCTTATTGTGTTAATTCCAATGGGCCACAAAAAAACTGTCTGGATGTGTTATTTTATAAAGTATTTAATAATAATAGATGAACCAAACAAATACAAATATATGTTATATCCCCTAAAAGCTGTGATCCAGGGCTCTCTAGTATATTTTAAATCATATCATTTCATTTTAAGATTATATGTCATTATAGTCAGTTTAAGTTCAATTTCAAAAACATCCAAATAGTTTTTCGAGTCACTGTATGTAAATATCTTTATTTATCTCACAGCTGCAGTGCTTAGGATTGAATACTTCATCTATGTTATACCCTAGGTTTAGCACTATGCATATGCATCCCTCTGATACCAGTCAAAGGTAGACTGCACAGAAGTCAAGGATATTATGCAATACAACCATAATTTTCATGGGCATCCCAGCTTCGATTGCATGGTCATCAACAACAATGCCCCTGGGATTACCTGCACTTGTCTTGACACTCTTATACATTGCTGGCTAACATCAGGCGAAGTGCTTGACCTGGCTCTCATTCATGGATTCTCTTGCAGCAAGTGGACACCAAAAACTTTCTGGAAAGGATGTCAGGTATTAGATGAGGACAAAGGGTCATCTCTGGTCTTGATGGAATACTTGCTTCATGGTGCTCTTCTTTTCCCAGTAGGTGAGTGAGAGGATGAGAGATCACATTATTTCATAGTTACAGTGGATTCAGACATGTTTATCCAAGAAAATTACTAGTTTGCCATACTCTATATACCAGCAAAAGATGTAGACCATGTGGGCTTTGGGCAGAGTGGAACAATGCAGTCTGACCATACTCAGGCACTCCAACAACCACTACCAGTCACTGGTGGATCCTATCTGCAAACTTGGGGATGCCAATAGTTACTTACATGTGAAGACAGTGACTGACATAAACTTTCAGATGAATACATTTCAAAGCAGAAACACCTATATGTGTATATAAAAACTGTTTGTGGTGCCAGTCCCAATTGACAAATTGTTGATTTTATGACAGAGCAATATATTGGTGGGAGATTCTATCTGCAAATGTGTGAGTAATAAATAGCCTAGATGCTTGAGAAGAGCTGAAGGTGCCAACAAAAATGAGAAAATATTTCAACAGTTCAATTATTGTAAGATCAGAAATTGTAGTTGGAAAGGCAGTACTGCTATAACAAAAAGAGACAATTGGCAGAATATTTTGATATAAGTATCACACTATGGAAAATAGCAACTGCCCCATTCAGGACCTAGTTTTGAGTTAGCAAAATCAACATGGGCAATAAGAGATTGTGGGATTGTGAGTATGTTAGCATCATCAGGAAGCCTTGCACTAGGAGGGACAAACATCAAATATTCTTCTCCACCTGGGGAAAGCAGCCAACCAGTATGCTCCAGGACATGTAGAGATATGGCTACTTCCTCTCGAATGTAGCGCAATGCTCGGCACTGTGGTAACTGATCCCACACCTGAAATGAATTGTCCGAAGAGCCAGAGACAATATGGCTGCCATCGTTTGAAAATGCAACTGAGTTGACCAGATCTGTGTGGCCATTCAGGACAAGCTTCTTGTCACCTGTCAAGGCATCCCACACCCGAATTGATTTGTCTGAAGAGCCAGAGACGATGCGGCTGCCATCACTTGAAAATGCAACTGAGTTGACCGGATTTGTGTGGCCATGCAGGACAAGTTTCTTGTCTCCTGTCAAAGCATCCCACACCCGAACTGATTCATCCAAAGAGCCAGAGACGATACAGCTGCCATCTCTTGAAAACGCGAACTGAGTTGACCGCATTTGTGTGGCCATTCAGGACAAGCTTCTCATCTCCTGTCAAGGCATCCCACACCCGAACTGATTCATCCCAAGAGCCAGAGACGATATGGCTGCCATCA
The DNA here is from genome assembly GCA_023853785.1 of Psilocybe azurescens. Taxonomy (NCBI): domain Eukaryota; kingdom Fungi; phylum Basidiomycota; class Agaricomycetes; order Agaricales; family Agrocybaceae; genus Psilocybe; species Psilocybe azurescens. Next base: position 52,993 of record JAJIRX010000159.1, on the reverse strand, counting down.
CTTGAAAATGCAACTGAGTTGACTGAATTTATGTGGCTATTCAGGACAAGCTTCTGATTGCCTGTCCAGGCATCCCACACCCGAACTGATTCATCTGAAGAGCCTGAGACAATACAGCTGCCATCGCTTGAAAATGCAACTGAGTTGACCGAATAAGTGTGGCCTTTCAAGACAAGCTTCTCATCGCCTGTCAAGGCATCCCACACCGAACTGATGCATCCCAAGAGCCAGAGACGATGCGGCTGCCATCACTTGAAAATGCAACTGAGTAGACCGGATTTGTGTGGCCATTCAGGACAAGCTTCTCATCACCTGTCAAGGCATCCCACACCCGAACTGATTTGTCCGAAGAGCCAGAGACAATACAGCTGCCATTGCTTGAAAATGCAACTGAGTTGACTGAATTTATGTGGCCATTCAGGACAAGCTTCCTGTCATCTGTCAAGGCATCCCATACCCGAACTGATTCATCTGAAGAGCCAGAGACAATACAGCTGCCATCACTTGAAAATACAACTGAGTTGACCAGATCTGTGTGGCCATTCAGAACAAGCTTCTCGTCGCCTGTCAAAGCATCCCACACCCGAACTGATGTGTCCCAAGAGCCAGAGACGATGCGGCCACCATCACTTGAAAATGCGACCGAGTTGACCAGATCTGTGTGGCCGTTCAGGACAAGTTTCTTGTTGCCTGTCAAGGCATCCCACACCCAAACAGATTCGTCCGCAGAGCCAGAGACAATACGGCTGTCATCGCTTGAAAGTGCGACTGATTTGACTGCATTTGTGTGGCCTTTCAGGACAAGCTTCTCATCTCCTGTCAAGGCATCCCACACCCGAACTGAATTGTCTGAAGAGCCAGAGACAATGCGGCTGCCATCGCTTGAAAATACAACTGAGTTGACCAGATCTGTGTGGCCATTCAGGACAAGTTTCTCGTCTCCTGTCAAGACATCCCACACCCGAACTGATTCATCCGAAGAGCCAGAGACAATGTGGCTGTGATCGCTTGAAAATGCAACTGAGTTGACTGGATTTGTGTGGCCATTCAGGACAAGCTTCTCGTCACCTGTCAAGGCATCCCACACCCGAACTGATTTATCCGAAGAGCCAGAGACAATGTGGCTGCCATCATTTGAAAATGCGACTGAGTTGACCAGATCTGTGTGGCCATTCAGGACAAGCTTCTCATCACCTGTCAAGGCATCCCACACCCGAACTGAATTGTCCGAAGAGTTGGAGACAATGCAGCTGCCATCAGCTGAAAATGCAACCACCTTTACTTCACTGCCTAGGTTGAGAGTCATTAACAGTGTGCCACCCAGAGATGCATTAACAAATTTCGGAATTTTTGGGAAGTGGCTCTTCCAACCCTGACTAGGATCCGACTGCCTTGGCCAGGTTGCTAGTGTAGAAATATACAGGTGCGGGGTTGATGACCATGCACCGCTCCCACTGAAATACAGCGCAAAAGATCCAGCCTCAGTGAGGTTTTTTTGCTAATGGAGAGTTGTCCTAAACATCCTGCTAAGCTTAGCACAAATTATTTGTTCCAGACAACACTTGCCTTAGACTCAATCACCCACTTATGTGCTGTTTGAAGCATCGAATAACAGCGTCCGCGTGAGTGTAGCAGGTTCATGGCTTCGATCCAGAATAAGGCGCGCAGCTGCAGAAACTCTTCTAATGTCTTGTGGAGGGGATTCAACGTGGTCGGTTTAGTGGCAGAAAGGTGATGATCCCAATTACGACAAGAATAACTCAAAACGGGAGGGATGTTTTGTTCGACTTCACCTGCAAGTGCACGATTATCACGGTCAAGGATAAACGATGATGGAATATTGGCGATGTTAAATCGCAACCCTTTCATGACCCGGAAGCAGGAGTCGGTGAGAAGTCGGTGGTGCTTCGCTTTGTTGCACCGAAACGGCTCTTTGGAGGGCGCACGATCAAATATGAAGTCCGAAAAAGATTTGTGGTATGAGAAGACTTTATTGTTCTCGGTATAGAGCACAGCGTGAAGGCTCTTAAGAACGCCATCTGCGATTGAAGGTGTAGGACTGGCCTTCTGGGATGAACGGAGAAGTTCGGCGACAAGGGATGTCGATGTAGGCTCCGCACAGCAGAGAAAGGTGTGCAAAATGTCGAGGTAGTAACTGCTCTTGAAACGGTCCTGGGCATCTGAAAGGATTTGGTGGTATAATCTGTCAAGCAACGTCTCTTCCTGGCTTTGTGGGTTGGTCGAGCCAGAGACGAGAAGTGTGCTCAGGTGCTCCGCATGCTCGTCTGATGCATACCCTTCCACATACCTCACAACCGTTGCAGCATAGATGAACAACCCAGCCGCATCGTCCACGAGCCGATCCATTATTTCGGAACCGAACAAGTGCGGGAGGCTAACCTTAAGGTATGTTGCTACGTCGGCACGGGCTTCCTCCTCTTTCACGTCCTGAAGACGGTAGAGCTGCTTCCGCTCCAGAGAATTCACATGGGCGACGAGATCCTTGTCTGACCGACTCGTAACAAAGAATTTCAGACCGCTGAGGCATTCTGTGCTCTTTTTGTTGATAACATTAACGAGTTCACGCAAAAGTCAGAACCACCCGTCCCGTCAATCTCGTCGAGAGCATCGATAACAATAAGGTAATGCGGTTGCGTCGATGTATCTGCACGTCGAGATTCCTGCCATGGTCCAAAAAGAAGACCATCAAGTTGAGTGCTGATGCTCTGAGTGATAATCTCTAGCCTCCCGGAGCCTATCAGGGCGTCGGAGAATGGTTTACATTTGAGAGCAAGGTGGTATACGATCGTACGAATGATGTATTTGGAGAGTCGAGTCTTATCAAATTGTCGTGAACAAAAGAAATTTCCTCCCAAGATGACGGTATCGCTGGAGTCACCAGCAAACTCGAAGCGGCGGGCAACAGTATAGGCGAGGGTGGTCTTCCCAGACCCAGCGTGACCAAAGAGCCAGTAGATGTTTGGACTGTCCAACGCGGTGTCTTTGGCCCATGTAACAATGTCGTCCAATATACGAACACGAGTTCCAGGGATACAGACCTCACGACGCAACAACCGCCCTTCTTCACCTTCTAGAAGGTAATCGTGGTGGGCGATATCTGAGGGTTTAAGACGGTCAAGGAATAGAGCCTGTTGGGATAATGAACTTACACCTGGGTTGAGAAAGGAGATTATACGTACTTTGACGGCTTCGTCCATTTTATACACCGCCTTAAAGACCCTTACACCCAGCGCAAGCTACATAGAAGTGACATTGTGAGAACACGGAGGGAGAAAAAGGTCATGGTGCGTACCTCAAACCGCACTCTTGCCTCATTAATGCGCACGAAAATATCCCTGATCCGCCCTTGCTCATCTTCATGGTCTAGAAATTTTCTGAAGTTCGACTCGTCACTGAGTTTTTCCAGCCCCCGTAATTCCTCCTCGAGGGTACTAAAAAGTCTTATAGTCATATGTCCACTTTCGTTAGCACAGTGAAACACGTACACCTTGAAATGATTCATCCATGGATGTCCTTCCTCATTTTCTGGCTTCCAGTCACGCAGTGCCTCCGCCACCTCCTCCAACTGACCTCCAGTTAATGCTATCTGCCGTGAAACTGCATCCTTGTTGTCTTTTACAGCCTAAAATAATACTCAGCCACGATGCAGTGTGAAAAACGATAACGAACGTTATTGATCTCGATGATCGCCTTCACAAGACCTAGAGCGGCCTTGGCGGGATTGCTGTCCACAATATTTGCCCCTCTCTTGATGAGCGTTTGAAGGGCCCTTCCTGTAAGCTTGATATTCTCCTTTATAGACAATTGGGCATTTGGCATTGGTGACAGTGAGTTACCCTTTATCGCGGCGGAGTTGCTGGTGGGTTCTTGACGAAGACCATAGGGTGTAAGCCTCCGATAGCCATGAAATGTGGGGGTATTCTCACCAGGAGATTGACCAGCGGAGGCGGTCATGACTGAACCCCGCAGAGGTGAAAGATTGTCCGGATCTATAGACGACGATCAGTCTGACAAGTGACGCTGAGTTATAAGGTTGCCTACTTTGGACCGTCGGAGGAGTAGCCAATGCGCGTGGTCCAGACAATGCTGGTGGTGTGCGATGATCTGGATACTGGGATGAGCCCATTATCAGAGAGGAGGGATTTGGAGGCACACCGTCTGGGGTGATATCAGTTGAGGAGTCTGCGACAGGGTTACAATTGAGTCTGTACATAAAGAAGATACGGTACTTACCCAAAAGTGTCTCTCTACCTGGAATCTCTGTTGAAAAAGTCAGGGAGAGAGATGACACCCACTGACTAGAGGACGTACTCGTGGATCAGAAGAAATTACGGATCTTGCTCTTTGAAGAGTGTCGTTGGCTTCCTTCTGAGGGGGCGGGTGAAATGGAACGTTTATGATTGAATAAGCCATTCAATCGCTCCATGACGGGGGAGAGAAATCTCTCCTTGGAGTTTTTAGGACTCCGTGAATTGTCGTTTGCCATGTTGGTGACGGTAAGAGACAACAGTGTTGGCTTATCGTGCTGTGCGGTGTATATATGGCGAGATGCAGCGCCCATCAATCAAGGGGTACACAAGATAATCAAGTTGCCCTGAAGAATGATCACTGAAGATTGAAGGCCGAAGCTCTCCGAAGCTGCGTTTGACATGACTTGACAGCTTCTCTGGCATTGTGTCCAAACCTTGATGTGCTGAGGCCGAAGACAAAAGACCGGACGGCAGGTGGATTGCCATGCGAAATCAGGAAGTGTCTACGAAAAGTCATTCTTTTGGGTGTTGAATGGCGCGTCGAGCATTACGCATGCCAGTTTTCAGATAGATAGTTTCAGTAACCCAGGAAGAGAGAGAGAGATGGAGATAGAATAAAGGTTGGGGAAAATGATGACCTCTTGTCCGTTTGGCCGATGATTAAGGGTCACACGTGGGTCACACTAAACGAGGCTGCTCTGTGACGAGGCCGTCCTTTCGGATTGCCATCATTGTTCCTTTTGTCCTCGTCCTCCTCGACTGACTCCATCTGTGTATAAAGGCATTTGGGGACTTTGAAGAGCTTGATATACGGCCACCCGAAACTCTTTGGCTCAGCGGCAAGAAGGACAGCCCCATCACCACGTACATTCTACCTCATCCACCCTACCCCACCGATCCATCCATCCATCCATCCATACATTCCCTACCGAACCCCATAACACAACACACACTGCACCATACCTCACCCGCGCCCTTCCCTCCGCTCAACAGCAGCCCCATCGATCGCAATCCACCTCCCTACCCTCAAACGCCCTCTTCGCGGCGGTCTACCTCTACCCTTTAAACAACACCTAGGCGCCGAAACACATCACCCTCACGAGCCTCACATGAAGATCGGCAGGTAGACAAGTTCGAAGACTGCGCCGGGGAGAGGAATGGATTTTTGATGGTAAAGTGCTGAGCCGGCAGCATGTGGAGGTGTGGGAGGAGGATGGAAAGGTGCGTTTGTGTTCTTTTACAATTTTTGCGTTGGGGTGAGGGGACTTGGATAGTGTGCTAATGGTGTTTTTTGGACGCATGTAGATTTATATTAAGAACATAACAAGCTCTAACGGGACATTTATCAATGACGAGCGGCTCATCAACGAGGGACACGAGTTGGACCCTTTCGAGCTCAAGAGCGATGATATCGCTGTATGTTATTCCTTCCTTTCCCCCTCCCCCTTCCTCCCCCTTTCTTTTCCCTGTCACCCTGCTCATCGCTGCCTCCCTGCCTCCCCTAACAGGAATTTAGTATCGACATCATAGGCGAAGACAACAAAACGATCATCCACGACCAAGCCGTGCGTCATGTACGTGTTCATCGAGTAGGATACGCATGTGGCCGCCAGGGCGGAGCAGCACCAACGGACTTGCTCACCGCACGTTCCTAATAAAGAGAAATTGAAAGGAGGATTCTCACCGTCAGCTTATGTTAGACGCTCAGTCTCTAGCGCTGGGATTTATTAGCACGATGCGTCTGATCGGCAGGCTAGAGTAGTATAATTTTTTTGAGATCTGATCGTCAAGCGTCCAGTTATTGACCCTAGCTTATTATATTATATTTAAAGGCGAGCTCTGACGCCCTCATCACGTACCAGCCCACCAATTCTACCAAACGCAACAGGTCAACAACACCGTAGGCCTCGTCATGGGAAGGTACGATTCAGACACCTGAAATCTACGGTGAGCATACATATAGAGCACGACTGAGATTACATGATTTTTGTCGAGTCCGGGGTTCTGTGTATGTACTTGTATAGTTCGGGTATTACATATATAGGGAAAAGCGAGGACAGCGACAGAGACCTAAGGTTGGTGCGGTGCGATGCGATGCGATGCGATGGACGATGGACGATGGACGATGGATGCTGAACACGACGGGCAATACACCAGATGAGTGAAGAAGACGAGGAAAAAAAATAGACACGATGAGGAAAGCTAATTAGCAGTCATAAATGACATGAACGAGAGCTACAACTTGGACATTGCCGTGGCCGTGGCCAAATGGATGAATGTTCACCCTCGCAATCAAAAAAAAATGCATAAAAAAAAATGCATCATAAGTGTCATTACCGTTTCATTTCGTTTCATTCTAGAAGCGGAGCTCGAGTTTAAGTATCAGTAGCAGTATTCTAGTTCGAACGCCAAGTTCGCACTATGAGTGAGATTCTGATCGATTTCAGGTATGGTGACTGACCAACAGACACTATATGGGACACGCATTTAGGTGTATGCAAAATGCGAGAGGATGGCGCAGAGCAATAGCAACAGATAGAACGGATAGACGGGGACAGGGACGTAAGGGGGAACCGGGCGCGCAGACAATACGTGGATAGATGGAAGATATGACGAGCCAGAGTGAGCGGGAAAATGGATGGAGCTCATGATGAGGTGAGTGAGGTCCTGTCGGAGCGAGAGTGTGTGCGTGGAAGACGATGTACGGAGACGAGCATCAACGAAGTAAGAGGAAGGAGCGTACTGGCAACACCCCCTTCCCTCACGCACACTGTAGTACCGAAAACGACAGCGAGTCGCGAATGGGCAGTCGCCAACAACCGGGCAGCCAAGAGCGTAAGATACTGTATACAGTATTGAGTAAAGCTTAAAGCGCACACGCCGCGTACGAGTGTGGCAGTTGCCTCCTCCGTCCGCGTTTGGATTGATACCACGAGCGAGCATTGACAGAACCCGTGGCCCAGCTTCCGACGCCGGCGCTGACAATAGGGAATAGAGACCCCAGCCCTCAGCCCTCAGCCTCACCTACCCACACTCTGTGCGTGCGTGCTGCCTGTTCAACCTGCACCTCCAACTCCAACTCCAACTTCGCCTCACAGCTGCGTCGTCCTCGTCGTCGCGCTCTCGTTCCTCAACCCCCTCGTGCTCGTTCTCGTGCTTGTGCTCGGTGTGTCCGAGTGCAAGTCTGGGATAGCCGCCGCCGCCGTTGTTGCCGAATCTACCCTTGGACTTAGACTTGCATTCAGGTTCGGGTCCAATATATAGACATGGACACGAGCGTCATCATATCCCCCTATCCCCATCTTCATCTATAGAACAGGAGTCGTCCTCTTGGTCGCGGTCTTCGTGGTAGTTGTCGTTGTTGTTGTAGGCGGAGGCGGACGAGTGATAATAAGAATGCGAATGCGGGTGTGAGTTGGCGTCAGGGTATGTGTGATATCTGGAAATGGGATTACGAGAATGGGAGAGAGAACGTGATCGCGAAGTCGCAGATGTAGATGTAGATGTAGATTCAGTTGGAGTTATAGGACAGATCGGAAAAGAGTCTATGATGGATGTATACAGCGCCTCGCCGCTGCTGCTGCTGCTGTCATTATTGCAGTCGTGAGAAGAAGAATGAGATGGATTAAAAGAAGATCGCGACGGCTCATCGTTGCAGTCGGCGTCGGCGTCCCCGCCCCCGCCTAGCAACGCCCGTGACCTCTCCCGCGCCGATCGCGACGCCCTCGCCTTTGTGTCCGTGTCCGTGTCCGTGTCCGTGCCCGCGTCCGTGTCGTGCTGGCACGCGCGTGCTCCTACTCCCGCGCTGCCACCGACGGTGACATCACAGAGCTCGGGGCAGCCGATGAGGACAACGACGCTGACGGCGACGAAGCGGCAGACGCAACCATATGCGCGTATGATGATGGTGTTAATGTTATAGCTGGGGATATGCATTCCCTCAGCGATGGCGCGGACGGAGATGGCACGGGGGGCGAAGGAGGGAGGAGGAGGGAGAGGGAGAGCGCGTCTTCCTCTTTGTCTTCCTCGTCGGAGCTTGCGCTTGCGTCGTCGAGGGCTGCGTCTGCATTGAGGGCCCTACCAGAGTGTAAGTGAAAGCCCGAGGCGGGTGAAGCAGGGGTAGGAGCAGGGGAGAATGGGGAGTTGCAGTTACGCTGGAAGGAAAGGGGAGCGTCGAAGTGGATGTCAAACTCAAACTTAAAGTGGAGATGGAACCCGAACCCGAATTCGAGGTGGAAGAAGGTGGAGGCGGCGCGTTGCGATGCGAAACGAGCTCTTCGCTCTTCGTCGTTGTCGTTGTCGTGGGTTTCTGGCGTTTCACCGCGCGGCCTGGTCGAGCCGGCGGAGTGAGGGCCGCGGATAGGGGATGGGAGGAATGGAGGGGGAGGACATGGAGGGCGGGAACGGCCGGCGCGAAGAAGAGGAGGAAGAGGAGACGCGGATGGTGTCGTCTATGGAGAAGGAGGCGAGGTCGGCGTCGGTGAAGACTACGAATATGTTGCTGTTGCTGTTGGCAGTGGTATGGGCGGTGCCATTGCCATTGCCATTGCCGCGTACCTGGAGCTTGCACAGCGCGGTTTGCGTCCATCGCAGACCGTCGAGATCAGCGAACTTGGCTTTCGCGGTGGCAAACGGCTGCATCAGCAGCTGAATTTTCTCCTAATAACAACATAAAATTTAATTGCATGACACTGAGGAAGAGAACGAGAATGAGAGGAACCTCAGTCATATGGGGGCCTCAGCTTCTTCGGCAGCCTGCCTCGATGAGCCGCTGCTTGCGCTGCTCCGCCCGGGATGCATGCATTTGCTCGTGACAGTCATGTTCGTTCGTTAGAAGTTGTCATAAGAATCAAAGCCAGCGGGATAGAGCAGTGCGGAATAGAATAGGAGTTGCAAGTAAGTAAAAGTAAAAAAAGCACGAGAGACCGCGCGGGGAATGAAATTTCCACGAAAATCGTTACGCGTGACGTGATCATGCTATGCAGTGATGTCATGTCCCTCTTCACGCGTCCGATCCTCACCTTCACTCCCACAATGCGTCTCCTCTCACAACAATGATCCAAGCCAAAATCCAAGAAGCCGCCACCCTCAAAAAGCTGCTTGATGGTAATACACACTCCGACTGAGCGACTCTCTCTTCTTCCTCGTTGCGTGCAGCCATCAAAGAGCTCGTCACCGACGCCAACTTTGAGTGCAACGAAGAAGGCATCATGCTGCAAGCCATGGACAACTCGCTCGTCGCGCTCGTCTCCGTCAAGTTCGGATCCCCGGGTTCGTGCGTCACCGCTGCGACCGCCCCATGCTGCTGGGCGTGAACCTAACGTCGCTGACAAAGGTACTCAGGTGCGCAAAAGACGATGATATATGCACGTTAAAGGCCGCGGACGAGGCGGACGTGCTGAATCTGGTGTATAAAGTGAAGAGTGCGTTTTTTTTCTGCTTTTTTTTATTTTTTGCGTTTATGTGGCATGGGCGCGTCGCTTCCTTTCCTTATTTTCCCCCTTTTTCCCCTCCCCTGCTCTCCTCTCCTCTCCTCCTCACCCATCTAACTTCCCTCCCCTAGACTCCGACCGCATCGTCGAATACGACATGAAACTCATGGACATCGCCGCCGACACCCTCACCGTCCCCGAGACCGAATACGACACGCGCGTCACGCTCCCCTCCTCCGAGTTCACGCGCATCGTGCGCGACCCCTCGCAGCTCGGCGAGAGCGTGCGTATCGAAGTGTTCAAGGAGGGTGTGCGAGTCATGAGCGACTGCGAGGCGGCAAATGGGAGCGTGCTGTTGCGGCAGAGCGATGGGGGCCATGTGAGTGGGGGCACGATTAAGCCGAAGGTGGAGGAGGACGCGGGGGGGCTGGGGCGGGGGACGAGGAGCCCAAGGAGGAGGATAAAGACGAGGAGGGCAGTGGGAAAGCGAAGAAGGCGAAGAAACCCAAGATCAAGAAAGAAAAAGGCCGACGAGGACATCGAGATGGTCGAGGACAGCGATGAAGAGGACAAAGAGTCGTTTAAGCCCAAGGCCAACGACGACGAAGACGGCGAGGACGAAAAAGAGGACGATGAAGAAGAGGACGATGAATATGGGGATAACAAGAGGCGTAAGAAAAAGGTGCGTTGCGTTGTGTTTTGTGTTCCTCCTTCCTTGTTCATATTAACTCCCTTTCTCGCAGGCAAACGGCTCCTCTAAACCCCAAGCCCAGTCCTCTGCTGAAGACGACGACGACGACGACGACGACGATAGCATCCCCGCAGGCACCGTCATTGAGATGAGCCGCCAGCACGTCTCGCTCACCTTCTCCCTCAAGTATTTGGTCAACTTCTCAAAGAGCGTGAGTTTGAGCGGCAAGGTGCAGTTGTTGATGAGCAATGATGTCCCACTGTTGGTGTGTTTCTTTCTTTCTTTTCTTCTTGAAACAACGCCGTTCTGGTCTAGTCTTTTTTTCGGATTTTCTGTCTTGGAATGCTCTCTTTGGCTCACCCTTTCTTTTGCGCGTTCGTTCATTCGTCCTTCTTTCTTTTTTTATTTTCTTCCAAACAAAGCCGTTCTGACCTGGTCTTTTTCCGGATTTTCTGTCTTGGAAGGCTCTCGTTGGCTCGCCCTTTCTTTTGCTTGTTCGTTTATTCGTCCCATCATTCTCCTTTCTATCATTTATTTTCCCTTTTTTCTCCCCCCCTTCGCATAAGTTGCACTTACTACTCTCCTCTCTCTAGGTCGCATACGACTTCACCCAGGGATACATCCGGTACTACCTCGCGCCCAAGATCGGCGACGACTAGAGGTAGCGGTTGGACGTTGGATGCCAATCCCCACGTCGATGGCTCCGCATGCGCCAGCCAACTCTCAACACAAAGCTATTACCACGCACCAAAACAAAATTCCTTTTCTTTCTTAGTCACAAGCCCGTTATCGTACTGTGTCACAGTGTCCGTGTCACGATTCCTTGCTTCTTTCTTGAGCTTGAGTTTGCAGTAATAATGATCTACTCGATATTCCTTTTTTATTTTTTTCTTGAGTCGTCGTCTTTTTCTTTTTTTCCCTTGCGTCGTCGTCGTCGACATCTTCTCTTTGTTTATTACAGTAAACAACCGTTCCTTGTTACATAATCGGTCCCTGAAATAAAATCATCCTCCTGCAGTCAATTCTACACCGTTTCCTTTGATTCTTTTTAGAAATTGCTAAGAAATAAACCTATATTAATATAGCAGAGGTTCTATTACCAGGATATGCGAAGCTAGCTCATGATTTCGGGGAATATGTGGCAGGTGCACTAAAAATTTGATGAACTGAAATAGTTTTGAGCTCATGTGCTGCTCGCCAGCAAGTATCCTGACTCTAAAGCAGTTTTAAATGACAGAATAGATGTCTAAGTTATGCCAGCAATGCTATTTGAAGTAGTACTTTAAAAATTGAAGCCAACGCTTAGCCTTGAATCGTCATTGCCAGGTCACAGATGTGGGTAAATATAGCCAAGGTGATTTTTACATTTACTATTAAACAGAGACACTCAAACGAACCAGTTTTTGTTTCTCTACATCCACAAATACCTTCTCTCACTATTCAATGCCTAACCACGCTAAGTCACAGACACACAAGGCTCGAATTATTCGTACTGCCGAGGATGACATCATGGCTCCGGCCGTTGCAACCTATCAGCACGAACTTGCAAAAAGTCTGGGAAGCCTCGAAAAGTATGTGCACTATCTGTAACAACTTCAAGACATTATATTTCAATGAAACCGGCAAACATATCACTCTTAGCCGTGTTACCTTGGCTCATCATATCAAGGACAGCCAAACACTCCAGGAATTTAACTCATCTAAAAGTCATCTTACTGATAGCGAGGTCAACATTGTTATCGATTTTATTACTGAGTGCGGTAACCAAGGATTCCCTCTCAGTCACCAATGGCTTAAATCTCACATTGACCAAATTTTACAAGCCCACCTTGGTCCAGATTCTCCTGGGGTTGGGCAAAATTGGACCCACCGCTTTGCTGAAAAGTATTCTAATTGGATCAAAGTATCATGGGCTTCATCTCTTGAAGAAAAATGTGGCCAGGGTGCCAATCCACATGCAAATGATGCCTGGTGGAAGTTATTGGATGACACACTAAAAACCCACAATATCAAACCAGAGAATATCTATAGAGTGGACGAGGTTGGCATTCAGCATTAAGGAGGAGAACATGGGCATATTTTTGGTGCTTGCAAAAAGGAATGCAATATCAGCAGCACACTGGTACTCATGAAAATATTACTGTTCTTGTCACAATATGCACTGATGGTACATCCCAGGCTCCAGCTGTCATCTTCAAGGGGAGTGCGTACCAAGTGAAATGGGTTCAAAATAATCCCCTGAATGCTTCGTGAGTAACCATTGCTTTTTAATACAGACTGTGCACTTAATTACAGTCATAGAATTGGTTATCAGAAAAAGGGCTGGACTGACAGTGAAATCAGGGCTGAATGGATGAAGATATTTGACAAAGAGACATCTGCAAAAGCTGGGGATGAATACCGCCTGCTTGTGATTGATGGGCATAACTCACATTTCACACTTCCTTTCCTCCAACACGCTCGCAAAAACAAAATCATTGTCTTATGTTATCCAGCACATACAACTCATATTTATCAAGGCCTCAACATTGTGATCTTTGCTGTCTTGAAGCATGCTCTTAGCAGTGAATGGGACAATTGGCTACGGGAACACAGTAAAGCTATCAACAAAACAAACTTTCTGGAGATATATGGAAAGGCTCACATTCTGGCTCTCACAAAGGAAAATATCCTTACTGCCTTCCGCAAGATAGGGATTAGTCCATTCAATCCTAGTGTCATAACAGATGATATGCTTGCACCAGCAAAGGAATCCTCAGGACAGGGCCATCTCCCACTTCCTCCACCAACACCTGTGAGAACGATCGCACAGCTTCTGGAAAAGCTCTCGATAAACGACTCAGTGATTAATGAAGAAGCTGAAGATGTACCTGACAGTTCACCATCCACATTAAACCCACTATACACTGCCTTTGACAACATGCTGAAATCCCTCTCTCAAACTGACCTCGCATATCTCCTTTCCAGTGCACATCCCTCCCTGTCAACTGATCCCATCCATCAAACACCATCCCAGCTGATCACCTCTTCTGATGATTTTGTCGACATCCTGGCGATTATTCCAGTGACAAAGAATGAAATTTCATTGGTGGTGGCCCTTTGTGAGGCACAGGAAACCAACAAAAATCTTTGGCACCGAGTTGTTGATTTACAGGCATCAAATATCCTAAAAAAGCTTTAGGAGGCACTTGCTAATGCGATAGTGATATGACCATATCCAAGCAGCAGGGTGAACTCATAATGGATGGATCTCTTGTTGGTGATTCGTATTTGGGCGGGGATCTAGCACTCTGTGTATAAGGATCCAGGAAGGTGTGAAGATGTTGATTTATTGGTGAATGGATACGAGGATGTTTGTAAGACAGTGGTACACCGACTGTTTTATTCCGAATGTGAGTTTGCTGGAAAGAATGTCTCGTCAGTGTTTATGTATGTCAACCATTCGCGAATCTCCATGTTATGCAGCTTCTGCTCACGTCCGTTGTTTCTACCTCGACCTGTATGATTTAATTCCATGAGTACCGCTTGCTCATAGATGTGAATAGCACTCACATACATGTAGATATCCGTAATTCGTCAAAAATAGTCCATTTGGCCCTAACATGTGCCTTGTATGGTGTTTTTCTCATGACGATGCTCTTATCGGAGTACCACCGCGCAGAAATCTGTCATCCATACATCCATCTTGCCATTATACCTCCGCTTTCGAATGGAATACACTTCTGCTGGTTTTCACGGATTAGTAAACTGGACAAGTTGCCAATTCAAGTTCTAATACATAAATATAGCTTATATGGCTGGCCGCCAGCTATACAAGTCATGATCGGTTCAGACTGCCCTCACCACGTCCATACTGGGGTGGCCACCATATAACATACGGAAAAACGTACCAGTTGATTACAGATCCATGGTTTATAAGCTGACATACTCGCTGTGTCGGCTTTCATGGAACGCCGAACTGAGCGCTAAATGTAGAATGGAATGCGTGTGACCTGGGCGTCTATATTTACGTTTCTTTAAGTATCGGCGTCCAAGATAGCTGTCAATACAGACTTCCCTGACTTATTTATAAGCGTACATGTGTCTCGTGGACTGTTGGACTACATAAATCACAGAAGTCTTGTAGATATCGCTCATATATAGCCTACTAAAGATACCCTCTTCATTCTGGCTAATCTGTCCAACTACTGCTCGATTTACTGGTGGTGACTGGTTACTATAGTTGACGCTCTATGTTAAGACCCAATAAAGACCTCTATAGAGTTATGTCGCTGTTAAGGAGTGACAAAATACCCAGATCATCTATCGTTGTAGTATTGAACATTGTTTTGTGATGTGGTCAAGTACCGCCTCTCTGACCACACCATGTCGGATTCTATCATCCCATCCCACCCCACCATACAGACAGGGTTTGAATTTCTCATAATGGTATTCGGTTCAGGAGTACTGTCATTGGTTTTTAATGCCACGTTTCTATCATTAAGTGCTCATCTCTGTTCTTTTCATCGACCGGAAGACAGAACGTGTGTTTCAGGTCTACAACATCACAACTTCAAATATGTCCGATAGCGGGTACGTGAGCAATATACGTTTTAATCAGGACAATTGGAATCGAAGTTCCTCTGTTTTTGACCAGCTGACAAAACGTGGAATTCATCAGACGAAACAGAGTACTGAATACTGTTACACCATAGTTTTAAGTTAGCATCACCTCAACAATGCTCCAAATATTACTGAGCTATATAAGGATCCCTTTACTCACTGGTCGTCCTCGTGCGTATATTCGGCGTGCACTATGAGCTGCCTGAAAATTTCTCACCGCCAAAACGATAAGAAAAAGGAAATATGTTCGCCAGTTCTTCGAATAAGGTTTTAGTCCAATTGAAATAGGGGATGTCCCGTTTTGGGAGTGAAGATAGACAATCAATGCTTACAAAATTATGCTCTATATATTGGTGGTTGATGGTGGTTCTTCAGTATTTCCAACAGTTATTCCGATGTTTCGAGTGTCATACCCACACGTGTCACTAAAGTAAGATGATGAGTAGAACAAACACGAATAGAAGCCAAAAGCATGATAAAGATAAACTTAACAGATAACAACTCTGTCCGGAGTATATTCAACGCCGATTGATATATCGGGAGAACTTCCTGCGAAGCAAATCACAGGTTAAACGCTGTTCCTATAAAACTATCCAAAATTCAATCCCATTCCCTTAACGTCGTCTATTGTACACAATCCAGAGCAACGATGTACTTCACATTCACGGTGTTTGCCACTCTCTTCATCCACGCCGCTTTCAGTCAAGATACAGCTGCCCCACAGGTACAGATTTTGAATGTTTTCAATCCTGAGAAGCTGAATGCTGACTCTTTACTTCCAATACAGCTCCGTAGCGCCGAGACATGTGCAGACCCATCCCTTACAGTTGTGTGGTCCGAAGCGTACAGCTCTATTGACACTGCGCATGTCGTCAGCCCTCGGTGGGCTCTTGTATCAACGCGGGACGAAGGCAGTGATTGGGAATTCCAGGGCGACATGTTTCTCGCTTGGAAAACCCCGCAGGATTTTACAACGCCTTTCTACCGGCTCTTCAATCCCACCACAACTGACTGGATTACGGCCATCTCCACGAATGGTACGGCTCCTGTGGTCCAGGGATTTGGGGACGCTACGATCATTGGTTATGCGTATTCTACACAGGTGTGTGGGAGCGTACCGCTATTAGGCGCCTCCATGCCGAGCAAGGGTGATCATTACTATACCACAAGTACCAACGACCACACTTCATTGCTTGAAAATGGATGGGTTGATACAGGAATTGCTGCTTTCGTACTGCCCTTGTCTTCCGGTATGTTTTCACTACTTCCACTGGCAGAACCAAGTGATTGCTGAAGTTAATTTAGTAGATTGCACATGCAGTTCTTGATCTCCCGCTCGTTCAAATGGTACTTCTGTAGTTGTCCTGACTTTGGTACTTGTTTGATTTTGTACGTTGTTTGATCTTTAAGAAAGATTCGTTAATTCTAGTAATTAAACAATGAAGCTAAATGGCATGATAACAAACGAAAACTTTATTCTTTTGTATTCCGCCGTGGGTCCACTAGTCTTCATTGTAGATATTCCAGACAATGTTACTAATTAGAGCCTGAAGTGGAGTCGCATTGCGCATTGCGTTCACATTGACTGTTTTCAAACGAGAGATATATTCAACTTGGATCTTGTGTATCTAGCTTTCTCACCACGTCAGAATATTTTTGCAATGCAATGAATTGTTAAAGAGCGCTTACAATGTTGTCTTCATTCATTTCCCAAACGTCTACAAGTACGACCTATCACTGAATTGAATTGGTCGAGGCGAAGGGTAAGCTTACCATCAAAGATTATTATGAAGGTGAGCTTGAGCACATAGTGAAGATGAGGAACAAGAAGAGAATATGATGGAGGATAACTATTTGTCCAGAAACCGAGAGTGGTAATAATTATGCACTTGAGAGTAAAGGACTCCCTTCCACATTTGAATTTAAAATGTCCTAAATAGGTCACCGCTCGTGACCTTATCGATTATGACCGCATCCCTAAAACTCACAGTATTTCTGTCCTACATTTTTACCATTATTGTAATGGCAACCCTCATTTGATCAGCTAAATCGGGCAGCAACTGGACCATTAATGAGCTTCTCTCCTTCAACATCTGGGTGCCCCTGTTAATGCTACCATATTCTTCAGAGATCCTGACCTTCCCCAACCATCTATTTGCGAGACAACCCTCAACTGCTTGCAAATACCAGATGAAGGTGACATATCAGAGGATAAGTGATACTTCTTTCTGCATCTGTCGTTTGCGGAAAATGTAGTTGAAGAATCTGTCATGGAGAACTTTGTTGCTCTCCTTTTG
The DNA here is from genome assembly GCA_023853785.1 of Psilocybe azurescens. NCBI lineage: Eukaryota > Fungi > Basidiomycota > Agaricomycetes > Agaricales > Agrocybaceae > Psilocybe > Psilocybe azurescens. Next base: position 35,700 of record JAJIRX010000159.1, on the reverse strand, counting down.
TGGCTGGTAGTGCCTAATCAGTTCCAGGAAGGAGATCAGCTTTGTCATGACTGGTCACAAAATAGATACAAAAGCAATATCTGCATGATTGAAGATGGTTTGCCTGTTCTACTTGTGAAGGAAGATAGGGTGAATTTGTGTCTGCTTCCTACTCTGCAGAAGTGTCAATTATCTTTCCATTTATTCAACCTGTACCAGACAGCACTCATTATGGTGATCATGACAAAGGAATGCAGCCATTTGAAAATAGGTACACTATCTTACAGTGCTTTGAAGCATTCAAGTAGTTTGTTGTGGTAAATTTTATATGTTTTTGAGCATGTTATCATAGCAGATATGAATGTATTTTCAAAATTAGTTCACTATCATCATCATAGCTTGAGTCCTAATTCTCAATCATTTAATTGTTTATAAACCACAAATACTAATCTGAACTGGTCAAAACCACTTGGACCCTATCAGATCTGCTCAAAATCCACTTAGAATCCAATCAGTATTACTTGGAATTTACTTACTTGATTCACCAGAAATTTTCCAAATCAGTTCTGCCCAAAATCTGATCAGAATTTCTCAGAATGTATTTACTCAGTTCACAAGACAATGCTTAATCAGCCTTATATAACAAATTATTACATGAGCTCTTAAATAATTCATTGAAGTGACATGATATTTGTAATAAATGTGAAATGATAAAATGCACTCAATAGAAATCAAACCAACACCTTATATATATTAATTATACACATGCTCTATCAACTTCACCATTATTGTTTGTGCTATCCTTCACATTGAATGAATTATATACCCTTCTTTTCAGCACCAAATAATATATTCTGGCCCTTCCTCTGAAGCTATACTCACATACTATATATCAAAATATTCATAAAATCAAAGAAAATATGCCTCTAATTAAAGCATTATGTGAATGTTACATCAACAAGTTCATTATGAAAAATACTGTAAAGTTGAATATATGTGGAAAATGCAACCTGCTTTCTGCAACCACATGGCACTGTCAGCTATATTTTGGTATCATTATAATTGTAAAGATTAGTAGAATATAAATATTAATTTTATTTAAGAAAAATAAGTCACATATACATAGAGTTATATGAAAAATATGTGTTTCTTTACCACAAAGTTTTTGATTTTACAGTCAGACCCCTCTTAACTCATACCTCTCAAAACCCATAACCCCTTATAACCCATAGCCTCAGCCATCCACTGACTTGGTTCACCAGGAATTGCATACCATAACCCATAACCCATACCCCATACCTACATGGTACTTGAAGCAGGTTGATATGTATGGAAGTGATGGTTGCGATGCCAATAACAAATCCAACTCTGAGGAGTTTGATTGACTGCTCCAAATTGTTTCTTGGACTGAACATAAGTTTCTGCATTTAAATTCAATGTATCATTAATAAATATACTCATATCAACCTCAACTGAGCAAAATATGATACTGAAAGACAAGCATTCCATCCCATTTGTATGGGATATAAATGAACACCCCTTCTAACAGTTGCAGACTGTAATATCTATATTTCAGCACTCAAGAACATCAGCACTTCTGTTCCAGACAAAGCTCATGCAACTTCTAGCATTGATTCTATGATTGCTATAGACAAAGACAATGGTGAAATACACATCCAAGAAGCACCTCAGCAAAAGAAGTCTCAAGCTAAATTTGTCAGAGGCCATACAACTCAGGGAAAAGAAAAGATCAATCTCCTTTACCACTGAATCATGTGCCTGTGCAACAGCCAACAGCATCTCTTGTATCAAATTCACCTCCAGTATGGACTTCCTCCCCTATGGTCACTGATTCTGGCTCACATTACCCTCAGTTGTCTAGCAGTCAACACCATGAAACATCTATAGCTACATCTACCTCGAATAAATCAGCAGGAGGTACCATCACAGAGGTCTTTACACAGCCCCCCATTTTTTGGTTGGACTCCGGTTGGACTCTGTCAGACTTTCTATATTCAGAATGAGGATTTTTCTGGTCTAGGACTGCTGAAAATTTTGGGTGAGATTCTGGTGAGATTCTGGTGAATGTCTGACTGGACTACAAGTCTAACAGACTGTCTGGGTGGACTGTCCACTGGAATAATGCCAAACCAGCAGTCAAAGTCCACTAGAAATGACTGGACAGGACCAACAGAAGTCCATCGGAAGTCTATTGGAATCCCACCGGACATGACCATTGGAATTCCAGCAGACAAGTCCAACAGAATTCCAATGGAAGTCCAACAGACAGCAAGCAGAGGGTTGTTCATATTAGTATTAATAAAAAAGAAAATCTTAATAGAAAAATAGAACTTGGATTAATTAAAGAGACATCACACATAGAACACAGTAGAGAGTATAGAGTCAATAGACTGATATATTTCTCTGAGTGTATATGGTCCTTATCAACAGAATTCTGTATTTTGTTCAGTCTGCAGGGTGAGCAGTCCGATGTGGCACATTCAAAGTCACATGACTCAAATGTTTGTGAAACCGTGGCATGGATTCATTTCTTCCCACCCTTCATCTTTTCTCCCCACCACCCACCTTGCCCCTTCCCCCCCATCTTCGTGTAGGTGGCTGTTCACGGCAGCCGCCCCCTGTCAGCCAACCCAATGAGGACCGCGACAGTGATAACTACAACATGGATGTGTACAGGGCAATGGCAACAGCAACGACCAGGACCAGGACGACTGTAATGAAGACCACAATCAGGTCTGTGGGGCTGACCACAACAAGAATGAGGGAGGACGACCACAAGGGCAAGAGCAACAAGGACAGGGCCAACCACAACAAGGACAAGGAAGACAACCACAAGGACCATAAGGACAACTGCTTTGAGGACTGCGAGGGCAAGGGCGACCACGAGGCAAGGGCAAGGGCAAGGGCAAGGGCAAGGGCAAGCAGGATGGGCAGGGCAAGGGCAAGGGCAACGTGGACCACAAGGACCACAAGGGAGAAGGCAAGAACGACCACATGCCACAACCATATGGACAACATGAACGACAGGTACGGATGTGTACCATGACACATACAGCCGATGACAACACCGATGCATACAGAAGGCAGGCACAACTGACCACAACACTGACACATACCTCGACAGGGACCATGTACAGATGACGACACGGCCAATGACCACAACACCACCAATGTACCCTCCTGCTCCCATTTCTTAGTCTTTCTTTCTTTTTTTTAAATATATTTTTACTTCTTTTGCATGTAGATAATAATGTAGTATATAGTTTTCAATATATTATATTAGATTGTTACATGAATTAAAGATAAGATTGAAGTATTATCCTAGTGACCTAGCTTCCTTAATATGACTCCCAAAGCTTCCAAGAACACTGCTACTGTCCCTAAATCCCCTCCCAAGTCTGCAATTAAACCAATGACAGTCCACTGGACATCCACTGGACAGAGCACTCTTGGATCTGGTCTAATTAAGTGCTGAGAGTCCCGTGGAAGTCCACTGGAAGTCCAACAGAAGTCCAATGGACTGGACAGTCTGGCCAGTCCACCTGTTTTCTGTCTCGAAGTGACCCAACCGGACTTTGACCAGAATTTGGCCAGACTCTGACTGGACTGGTAGCAGAATTTTGTCAAGTCCAACAGAATCCGTTGGACCTCCAATGGACTGTCCATTGGAATTGGCTGGGTCTGGTGAAAGTCTGTTGGAGTCCAACGGAATATGGGAGGCACTGCAAAGTACACTTATTATGTATGGTTGTCCGGTAAAGTTCAAAATGTGAATCACTGGTCGGATGGTGTCTACTAACATGTCAGGAACTCCAGCACATATTTCTCCTTTAGCATTATTTAGAATATTTCTTTCAACAAATAACAACGTAGACTTTGTCTGTAGATACCAACAGATATCAATCTTTCGACTGCTATATGGTGGAATTACTTCTCTTCGAGATGCTCATACTTCTGAATTTTTGCTTTGTAGTCTATTCCTCCTCTTCAAACAATATCCTTTTCGGTGAGCCTTTCATTCTGTGTTTTTCGTAGTTTTGTTAGGCAATGCTCATATTTGAAATGTATATCCTTGCTCCGAGCAAAAGGTGATCCTACAGAGTTTTCCACTCTCAGATGTCGTCCACTGTCACCAAATTTGACATAAGTTTCTCCTTCTTTGTGAATAGTTGACAGGGAGTATTGATCCGCAAAGTCATGTCCTAAAATGAAAGGTGTTGACATTCCCTTCACTACATATGCCTCTATTTTCATTTTAACTGGTCCTTCCTTAGTTTGGAAGATCATGTCCAAATCCACAAAACCAGATATAGAACAGTTACCTGTCACTTTCAATAGATTGATTTTTGTCCAGCCTTAATTTTAGGAGTATGTTTTAGTCCTTCAATAGTTTTCAAGGAAATCAATGTAATGTCTGATCCTGAGTCAATGATTACTCATATAGGTTTTTCTTCAGTATTAATTCCTACAATCGCATAGGTCTGTGTCGCCTTTGCTCTCAAGAAAGCACATCCTGGTGGTTGCACCATGTGTTGTTGTAATTCAATCATGTTTTCTTGGATGTTTGTCTTTACAGAAGTCCTTTCTTCTACAAAAACTAAATTTGCTTCTCTAGCTAGTTGTCGCCATGTTCTCCTATTTAAGGATTGTTTTACTGCGTGTCTCGAAAAGACCTGCCTGACTTCCGAAGCTGTTTCATCCTTTCCAAGGTTTGTTGTCACATTATAAGTACATCATACACTTTCCTCACTTGTTAGTTCTGATTCGCTCTCCATGTCTAACTGGTAATATAGATCCTCATATTTGTCATCAGCCTCCTGTTGTTCTGAAGAAATTCTAGAAAGATTAGTGTGAGCCTCCCTTCCTCCTTTAAATGTGTGTCTACATTCTTTATCCCAGTGCTTGCCACTTCCACAATATTTACAAGGTCTAGCGCCTTTCTCCTCTGGGGATAAACCCTTTTTGTGACTACTGAATTGTCCTTCGGAAATTTCGGTGGTGGCATATCACGATAAGAGCCTGCTAGATGTGTTCTAGCTGGATATTCACGTGTTGTGTTATGATTTTTCACATAATTTTGATAATCCTCATTATGATTCCTAGTGTAGTTTCCAGAGATCTGTTGGTCTAATTTCATTAGGGCATCTTCATGATACCTTATTGCAGCTTGAAATTGTAGTATACTAGAATACAATTGCATGGTCAATACTGTATTCCAACTTGCAGGTGCTCCTTCCATTATTTCTAGAATCATCTCGGAATCATCTAAAGTCCAAACAACATTTAGTAAGGTGGATTTACAAATAAAGTACTCACTGGGTGTCTCTCTGGTATGCCCCTGTTCACAATAGGAGGCCCTCATAGCCTTACTCTTTTGTTGATCTAACCATTTCCAGTTCATGTAAAAATCAGTAATCACTGTTTTTAATTTGTCACAATCCTTTTCAATCACATCTCGATAACTCTCAGGCAAGGACCAGTACCAGGTTTCAGCAGATCCTTCCAATCTTCGTGGGTGAAAGGCTGCCGGGTACGACAAGCCTCACTGGATTGTGGTGCTTAAGATAGCCTGGAAGGAAAGGACAAAAGGGTCTTTGTTTGATGTGGTAAGAGACCCTGACTACAAATACAATAATCTAAATATGTACCTTCGTTCGATGTGGTAAGAGACAAGGAACGAAGGTATGGAGACATGTAAAATTGTATGTCGGGGTCAGGTGATGATCAAGAACATAAGTGTGATCTCAGTCGCGCATGCAGACGATGAGCAAGGGGTGAGACAGGGGGAAGGGCCAGGCTTACACTCTTCCCCTCCTCAGAAAAATGGCCCCCCCAGGGGGGGGTGGAAAGAAGGGTGAAGGGAAGGCTATACTATGGAAGTGGAGAATCTGTGCAATGACATGGTGTTGATGATGTATGTATCGTGAAGAATGAACTGCGGAGAGTGTAAGGAATGAGTGGGCGGGAATTTGTGGTGAAAAAATAAAAATAAAATATGTGACAGGGTGTTTATGTGAGGTCGTTGGTGTCGTTGGGGATGCCATTCTTGGTTTCCCAGGTGTCTAGGGCTTCGTTGTCTTTGAGGAGGTGGCCAGCTATCCACTTGTCGTGTTCTCTGCCATAGCCAACCCATTGCACTAGGAATTGCCAGCCTCTGCCCATTCTGTGTTTGTCTACGATCTTGTCGACAACATTCTCGACCGTGCCATCTTCAGTGACAACGACGCCGGGTTTGGGCAGTGCGCAGTCAGGGAAAGCCATAACGTCATTCGGCACAAAGGGTTTCAAGAGGCTGGCGTGAAATCCGGGGAAGGTCTTGGGGTTGTTTGGTAGATGCAATGTGTATTCAGATTTTTCAGGGTGCACGGCGACAACAGAGTAGGGGCCATCAAAGTGCGGCATGAATTTGGCAACGCGTTTGGTGCCCTTGCGCTTGTAATTATGGCGACGGTTTGCAGTGGACAGCATGACTAGGTCATCCACCTTGTATGCAATCTCAGCTGCGGTGTTGGTTGGCGTGGTAAGCTTGTCGCACCTTGGCAGCTGTGAGCACGTCCTACGCCTGCATGACATCTAAGTTGATCTTGTTGATGATCTCAGCGCTGGAGGTCTCGGCCGGTGGGGCTGAGTCAAGAGGGGGTATGAGGGGAGGGATGATGCGTGGAGAGCGTCTGGTTTTGAGCTGAAAGGGGGAGAAACCGGTGGAAGCATTGACCGTGTTCATCAGGGCAAAATGTATGCGCCCGTAGCGCTTTATGCCACCCTTTCTGGTTGCAGTCTACGAAGTAGCGAATGGCCTGCATGACCATCTTGTTCGTCCGCTCGCTGCTGCCATCTGTCTTCGGGTGGAAGGCCGTGGACATTTTGAGCTTGACTCCTGTTAGTTTGTGTAGTTCAGTCCAGACGTCGGCAGTGAATAGTGAGTCCCAGTCTGAGATGAGGCTTGCCATCAACCCATTGTCGCAGTACCATTCGTCGAATAATGCTAGGGCGATGTCTGCAGCAGAGGCGGAGGAGTGAGTGGGGATGAGACGAATGTCTGCTCCCAGAGTGTCGGTGATGGTAAGGATAGTGTCTTTGCCGTCCTCTTCAGGCAGTGGGCTGACGAAGTCCAGTGCGACTGTGTCAAACTGCGTGTCGGGGGACGGGTAGGGGGTGTAAGGGACCGGTGGGTTTGGAGGTGCAATCCTTGTTAGCGCCAGCATTCAATGCAGGAGGGGATGTACGCAGCTTGAGGTCGCGGCACATGTTGGGCCAGGAGGCTCTGGTCGGTTGTGATGTTGAGTACTCCTGCTGCGAGGAACTCTGGGTGCTTGTTGGCAGGGGGGAGGAGTGGATGAGGAGGAGGAGCAGGTGCGTGTGTGTGCCAAGGCGCACACTGCTAACTCTGCCGAGGGCGCCTTGTCTGGCATGCGTGAGAGCGCGTCTGCCACAGTGTTGTCTTCACCTCGGACGTACACAATGCTGAAGTCAAAGTCCGCAAGCATGTTGATCCACTGCTTCTGGCGGTTGGAGGTCTCAGGCTGGGTCTCAAAGAATTCGAGTGTGCAATGGTCCGTGTGGATTTTGAACTTGGCGCCAAGAAGGTAGGTGCGCCACTTCTTAAGCGCCTTGATGATGGTGAGGAGCTCTTGCTCATGTGTAGGGTAGTTGCGTTCGGCCACGTTGAGTTGGTATGAGTCGTACGCAACTGGCCTCGTCTCCCCACGTCTCACCAAAACTGAGCACCGTGCCAGTACACCTCTTGCTGGCGTCCGGTGGTGACAAAAATGTGTTTGTCGGGGTCCTCATAGTCAATAACTGTGAGGCATCCGACACCAGTGACTCATACATTTGATGGCATCAAACGCGACCTGATGCACCTCCGTCCATTCTGGGAAATTCGCGGTTGCAGTCTTTGTTTGTGAGCGGTGTGAGGATGGAGGTGTGTTCAGTGAGTGCAGGAAGGAAGGCTGCCAAGTAACGCGTGAGGCCTAGGAAGCCATGGACGTTGGTCGCGGTGGTGGGTACAGGCCAGTTGACAATGTGGTCACATTTGCGAGGATCCGCCATGATACCGTGGCTAGAGACGATGTGTCCCAAGAAGTTGACCTCAGAGTCCCATAGCACGGTCTTGCATTTGTTGCAGTAGAGTCCGGCCTTGCGCAGGGCTTCCAGCCCTGCTCTGACATTGTGGCGATGTTCTGCCTCGTCCTGCGACCAGATGATGATGTTGTCGAGGTCTACATGGCATATAATTTCTATGAGGTGTTGCAGTGCGTCAGTCATGCGCTACTGGTGTGTTGACGGGGCATTGCATCTGCCCATCGGCATGACAGTCCACTCGTACAGTCCCCAGGGGGTCCGCATGGCCGTGAGATGTATGTTGTCCGGATGGACCCTCATCTGGAAGAACGAGTTGGTCATGTCTAGTTTGGCAAAGATCTTGCCCTTCCCACAGTCTGCGAGGGATGTCGTCGATGCGCGGCAAGGGGAAAATGTTGCATACGGTGTTGTTGTTGAGCTCCCGATAATTGTTCACCCAGCGGGGGGGACGGTGTGGTCAGGCACTCCCTTCCGGAGTTTCGGGATGATGAAGGAGGGGGAGGAATGTTCAGACGATGAGGGGCGTAGTCGCCCTGCAGCTAGGTGCTCCTCAAGCAGCATTTTCCAGCTGTCGTGGTGTTTCTTGGGTGCAGAGTAACCGCGTCCTTTGACCACCTTGTTAGCCTCTTTGAGCCAAATTCTGTGGTATATGTGGTTGGGTACGGTGTCTGTCATGTCCAGGAGACGCTTAGGGGGAAGAGGTCGGCAAATTCCACCTTCATCTCGGCGTCGAGGGCTGCCATGCACTCTTTGAACGCCAGTGTCTCAATGCTGGCACGCACGCAGCCATGACAGCGCCCGCGAGAGGCAGCTGCCATTGAGTGGGGGTGGTGGGACACTCTCGAAGGGTATCTTTGGAGGGCATTTTGGTTTTGGGGGGGGTGGGGCGGGAGGGATGGTGTATTCCGGCTGCCAGATACGCTCCAGTATTGAGGGGTTGAGTAGGTCGTAGTTGGTGGACTTTTGTATTGCTGTCCAGCTCTCAGTGTCAATCACGATTTGTTCTGACAAAAGAAATGGCATTCCCAGTATAATAGATACAGGTAAGGCATCACAAATCTTGGCATAAATGGTCTTCAATGTCCATACTCCATTCCCTGATGTCAGCTCTAACTTCGTATACTCTCGACAATGCAGTGGTCCATCTGTGAGCGAAGACAGATTGTCTTCCAGCGGCCGGCAGGGGGAAAACGTCGCAGACCGAGGGAGGTGGCCATGTTGCCACTAATCACTGTAGAGGGGCATCCAATGTCAAGTAGTGCTTTAAATGTGAGGGGGAATTCGGAAATGGTGGGTCCGGTGGCCTCCACGGAAGCGTAGAGGTGCGGAATGGTGAAGAGGGGAGGGGGTGAAGTGGTGGAAGTATGTGGTGGTATGTACGTGTCGTCATCAGCATAGTCCTCCGTTTGGGCAGACATTCCAATGAAACTGACTGGTAGGGCGGGGTTTCTGGGCCGCCTGTGTGGCAAGTCCCATCTCACGAGTAAGGGGCTTGTACGTGGCCCAGTCTGGCCAGGTGTTCGCCTTTGTCATGGGGCAGTCAGGTGTCTCATGCCCTGCAAAGAACTTGCGGCAACGGTTGCATTCCTTGAATTTGACCAGGAGTGCGCTGAGATGTTTAGTGCGGGGTGACTTTGTAATTGCCCAATACACAACACCCAATCAAATATTTATATTGATCAGTTCGATCTGGGAGGGTAAGCTCGTAAGGCTTATTACAATAACTAGTTTAGCAGAGTACAGACTTAGACGATCGCTCTGGAGTGATCACTAGTAGCTAGAGAACACTTTTACAGGCTAGTACACACAAGGCACTTGAATAGTAAGGGCGATCTCTCTATATGAGGGCGATCACCAATATCAGGGGGATCGCTTTTGGGGGCGAGTGTACACGGGACACTTAACAGTTCTCTTTATAAAACCCAAACTCAAACTTTATCAAACACTATAAGCGATCACCCGTATTAACATGTAGTAGATCCTTGGTTCCTATAAGCAACTGGGCACACTAGTCCACAGTCCTTGATTTACTATAGGCAACGTCCTGAAAACAGTCGGATTTCTCTGACAGTCGTCCCTAGTTACTATGAGCGATCACTAGCTTTTATTGGGTTCCCACCCGTACTTAATAATCCTCAGGGCAGTCTTACTATAGGCAACGTCCTGAACAGTCGGAGTTCTCTGACAGTCGTCCCTAGTTACTATGAGCAATCGCTAGTCGTATAGGGTTCCAATCCGTACTTAACAATCCCCAGGGCAGTCCACGGATGACTTATAAAAGCCTGCTTATCAAGTCTAATAGACCTGATGTTGAATATCACAATGGCAATCGCTCACGAAACCAGGTAGCGCCCTAATTGCTTAAGGTGAACTGCAGTGTTCGATCTCTTATCACACAAATCACTAGTCCTCGAAGTGTTAACACTAGAATTCTTATTCAGAGTAAATTCTGATATCAAATCTGGGGTGTAAATTACTTTGTTCCTATTCTAAGATACAGGGCTGTTTTTATAGGCTAAATAGATACTTTGGCTTGTGATAATTGAAAGAGACTAAGAGAAAAGGAAGGAAATGGACCGTGTGCTGCCTAGCCTTTGCTGCACCAATTATAATAGTGGAAAGTACTAGTTTGCCTGGGCTACGGCGCTTATTTGAAGATAACATTGTTGTCCATGCAGCAGTGTCTCCTTGGGTAGCGATCACCCGACTTATTTTATCAGATGGCTTGCGGCTAAGGCATGTCGGGACTAGATTGCTAGGGGTATATTTCCTAGGAAACTCTACCAAGGTTCCCAAGCACAGTTGCTATTGGTTTAGGACCTCCTGGAACAGCAGGTGCCCTTATCATGAGGAAAGTTACCTCTAGTATCGTGTGGCAATCGCTGGCTGGGCGATCGCTCACTCACGTTGGCTGCATTGCAAATTACAAGTTTTTATAGTCGGATCTAGTAGACTGCCATATGCTGAGTTGTACACAAGATTTCAATTGCCAATACATTCGGTCCGTGGGGCGATCACCCGTGTGGTGCAGTGATGCCTGATCCCCGAGCGGTTGATCGCCTAATTTAGTGAACAGTCTTTGTGAGGCCTGGACACAGTGATCACTTTTGCTAATTAATAAGGTTTTCATCACTTGGCGATCGCTTGGTAAGACACTGGTGGGTGTTACCCCTTGTAAGAGCCAAGGTCATTTCTTAAGAGTTTCTTCTTTGCATGGGACTAATAGTATGATCAATGGAGCAGGGCGATCGCTTTGGACGCTTCGGTTAGGGTTGCTTTGATAGCTGTGTAGGAAACTAAAGGTAGTCTTTGATTTGTAGCACTGATTAATAGGCCACACTACACCTTAGTTAGTTTGTAAGGTCTATTACTCTTGTTGGCCCACTAGGAAGTAAAGCCTCAAAGCCTAATAGTCTGGCGTATCTCCTACCCTTCACTAGTATAATGTACTAGTTTATTACAGATAACAATCACAAAAATAAGGGCCTCTGTATCTCACTACAAATTGTAAGCTCAGAATGGTTTACACCCTTTCAGCGCGCTCAGCATCGGTGAGGCGAACCCGAGCTGAGTTGGTGGAGGCAGAAGTGGAAGAGGAGTTGGATGTGTGGGTGGAAGGGGAGGTACCTTCCTTGCAGTCAGAGAGGCGGCTGAGGAGGCTTTTCTTTTCTGCCTTCCCCGCTGTCATCTTGGCTTCGAACCGCTTGTCTTTGTTCTGAAGCTCTTCATCGAGCACGTGGAGGGTATCCGCCCAGGTCTTGTAATCCGCATCCTCGGACACTGGATTGGTGTATAGTTTGAGGGCGAGTGCACTGTGGGTGTTCGCCCGAGGGAGGTCGCGGAGGGCACCCTCGGTGAACGAGTGCTTTTTGGAAGAGGTGATGAGGAGAGCATTGAGGTTCTCGACCTCGATCCTCCAGTTGATGAAATGTGATCCCTCCGGCTGTTTGGCTGAAAGGATCTGTTGCTTAATTTGGTGCGCCCAGTTCTTGTTGAGGACTAAATTAGCCAGTTCCTGAATGTATTCTGACAGTGTGGGTTTTTCAATCCAATCGGAACCGGCTCTGATACCACGCCTGTAGGCACAGCTCGAGCATGGCATCAGCCACAAAGCTCACAATCTTGTCCAGTTCCTTGCCAGAGTGTTTCAGGAAGCGCTTGCAGGCGTTTGTCCAGGTGTGGAGGATGAGCGGTGTGATTTTCCCCACGGTGAGCATGGGGAAATCTTTTAATTTAGAGACTTTGACCTCAGCTAGCGATGACATTTCCCCAAGTGGTAAGGCATGGTGCTGGTGGTGTCAGCAAAATTGGGAATAATGGTTACTGAGGCTGTCGTCTGATTTGCTGGACGAGTCCGTGGCGTCTCGTTTAGGTAATAAGAACCTGTTTAGGTGTGGTGAGGGAATGATGGAGATGTGAGAGGAAGTGATGGATGGTGAAGGTGTTGGTAGGATGGATGGCGGGTGAGCCGGTGAGCTGGTAGGTGGTATGACCAGTGAGCCGGTGAGCTGGTAGGTGGTATGACCAGTGAGCCGGTGAGCTGGTAGGTGGTATGACCAGTGAGCTGGGAGCAGAGTCGAACCAGAGTTCTTCGGCCGGAGGTGGTGAGCTTGAGAGTTCCTGATCAGAGAGAGGGAGCAGTACAGTGGCCGCTCTTCTCCTGGACTCCTGGTGTGTGACGAGAGGTGTCTCTGTTGATGGCTTTCGAGACAGGTTGGGTAGAAAAATTTTCCTGGCCACTAGACCTGGGGAGAACGATTGTCGTTTTCAAAAAAAAAGTGAAAGGCTGCCGGGTACGACAAGCCTCACTGGATTGTGGTGCTTAAGATAGCCTGGAAGGAAAGGACAAAAGGGTCTTTGTTTGATGTGGTAAGAGACCCTGACTACAAATACAATAATCTAAATATGTACCTTCGTTCGATGTGGTAAGAGACAAGGAACGAAGGTATGGAGACATGTAAAATTGTATGTCGGGGTCAGGTGATGATCAAGAACATAAGTGTGATCTCAGTCGCGCATGCAGACGATGAGCAAGGGGTGAGACAGGGGGGAAGGGCCAGGCTTACAGTGGGACAATCTGTCTGAGTTGCCCAAAGATCGTCTTCGACATCATTGCCAAGTTATTAACTTTGGCTAGCCATCTTACGATAGTGTCTGTATTACCATCCCATTTAGGAACATTCTCCTGTTTTAGCTTGATGTCAAAATGAGCCTCCGGGAGCTCCCTGTTTGAATGTTCACCTTTATCTCCTTTTTGATTGTTGATTGTATTTACGCGCTTACCTTTTGGTGTACTAGTTTTGAAGATTGATCCGTCGCTTCCTTCTCCATCTGATGGTTCCGATCCTGGATCACTAGGTGAATCTTCCAGTATTCTGTCCAAAATTCTTGAGTTATCGGCCTTGTTAGATTTTTTCTTTCCCTTTAGTAGAGTGTTCAGTCCTCCCATTGTTTTGAAACTTATCGCCTACATTTCCTAGAAGACCTTGCAATGTGTTAGTTGGTGCCTGCTGTTTAGCCCCGTGGTTTAAGAATTTACTCATTTGTTCTTTTCCTAACTCGTTAAACCCGTAGATAGCTGAGTGTCTTCTTGATCTATTGCTCGGGGTACCAGTGTTAATCCTTGACGTGTTGTCCAATTCTGTGTTAGTTCTCCCACCTGAGTTTATCTCTTGACCGTGTATGATTTCCTCAATCTCAGCATCCCTGGCCTTTCCTTTGGCAAAGTCCCAGACATAGTCGTAGATCCTAAAAAATGCTCTACCTCCGTTCTGTAGGCTACTGCGAGTATCTCAAACTCATTATCTTGATAAAATTTGGAGATATCCCTGTTTTTCCTCCAGATTGGAACCTCTGGTATAGGCCTGCTGGTGATAGTAATGAACTTGTTCAACTCCTTAGCTATTCTGAACATAGAGACAGTGAAATGCAAGTAAATCCTTTCATCTAAGGAATATGCGACACCTTCGAAGATCGTGCCCTCATCGTCTTGTTCCTTGATATTAATCTTTCTTACCGCTAACACTAAGTTGTCGAGATTCTTTGTTACTCCAGGGTATATGTCGTTAATTAATCTTCTAGAGAATACTTTGACCGTAGAGGGTCGATGTCTCTTCTCAAATACCTAGAGGCAAGTTTCAAAGCCAATTCTCTTCGTCCCACTAGCTTAGCATCTTGTTTATAAAAGTATGGTGATTGCAACATTGGATGATGTATGAAAGCTTTAGTTGGTGGAGAACTACTACCATTTTCCATAACTCTTTTATCAAATTCTTCTAGCTCTGCTAACTGATATTTCGAAAAAGATGCTTCGTCGCTAAGGTTTCCTAGTCCGCCAACTTCTTCTTCCTGATGAGGAGGTTTGTCTCGATTAAACTCTCCGGTTTGTACGCTTACGCTCATAATGTCTCTCGGGTAGTTTGGTAAGAACTATTAAAGAATATTATAGTCGTATTTGAATGTAAAGAGAAATCGGGAACTTGACGTTAACTACTCAAGTTCCCAATGCGTCCACCAATGTTGAAGATCGCTAGTTAAAAATAGTTATCTTCACGTTGTAGTTAGAACTCGAGTAGATACGTAGGCTAGAATCTTAATAAACTCAATTCTCACTTATATCTTGCCGCTTAGATACCGCACTGGCACTAGCGTGTGACACAGGACTCCTGTGTAACTTTAAGACAAGGCGAAACAACCTAGTGTCCAGACACTATATGTGAGCGGTAAGCTATGTAAAATTCAGATAACTAACTACTACAATCTTTCATGATATATATACTCTCTACTTATTACTATTCTGGGTAATTCCTTTTCCTTCTGTAATGTTCGAGTGGCTACTGTTAGCTGCTTTCTTTATCTAGCTTCCTAACGAGTCATCTCGACGAATCATGTGACTCTATTTCCTTTCGTTAGACTTGTTCCCTAACAGCAGGGTTTGAGTAAATTTATAATATCAACTGGACAGATGGAAGCCCTATGGATGAACCTCTTCCCAATCGTCACCGACGTCTGGATAGCTCTTTGCCTACAGAGCGGCTTAGCGATAAAAACGAAGTCATATATAGAATCATCGATGGATAGTGGATTTTAATGTGCGACATATATTATAATCAGATAGACACAACGTAAAAAAATAAGTACACCAAATTATTAAGACGAATGGAATTGTCTTGACTTTTTGATACCATAAATTTTACAGAGGTCGGGAGTTCTCCCAGGCTTTGCCACTATAAGAGCAGAGTGTAATCGACTTCGGTGCAAATATGGACAAAGGTGTGACGAACGGCTGTGGGTATGCATATTGTGTTGGACATCACCGACGGTTCTCGAGAGCTATTTACCTGCTTCTCAATTCCGTTTGTAACTGTGGCCCATCGGTGATGACCATGAATGGCTTCGACCAAGAAATTGCCTCGCTCCAGCACGTCGTCACCTAGCTGCGCGAGCAGTTACAATCCTCCTCGTCGCAGACCCAACAACAGCAATAACAACAATAATACATCTGGCAAGATATTGAGCATGCGGCGAAGTGGGCAGTCACGCGGCGCGAAGAAGAGCTGCCTGTGTTAGTAATGAAACGCGAAGAAGTGGCACTGGCTATCATGAAGGAGGAGATCATGGGGCTGTGCACGTGTGGGGGGTCGAGATCGACCAGGCGTGTATGTGCCAGGGAGGAGATGATGAGGAAGGAGGTAGAGGAGCGGGTTCGGTGGGTGCTGGATAGAGAAGCAGTGTTGCGTGCGGAGGAGCGGAAGCTGAAGGATATGAAGAGGGAGGAGCGTCCAATTATTGACCCTAGCTTATTATATCACATTTAAAGGCGAACTCTACCGCCCTCATCACGTATTCGCCCACTAATCCTACCAAACGCAACAGGTCAACGACACCGTAGGCCTCGTCATGGGAAGGTGCGATTGAGATGCCTGAAATCTACGGTGAGCATACATATAGAGCACGACTGAGATTACATGATTTTTGTCAAGTCCGGAGTTCTAGGTATGTACTTGTGTAGTTCGGGTGTTACATATATAGGGAAAAGCGAGGACAGCGACAGCGATCTAAGGTTGGCGCGATGTGATGTGATGCGATAGACGATATACGATGGATGATGAACACGACGGACAACACACCAGAAGAGTGAAGAAGACGAGGGGAAAAAATAGACGCGATGAGGAAAGCCAATTAGCAGTCATAAATGTCATGAACGAGAGCTACATGGCCGTGGCTGTGGCCGAATGGATGGATGTTCACCCCCGCAATTAGAAAAGAAGTATCAGTATCAGTATTCTAGTTTGAACGCGAAGTTCGCGCTATGAGTGAGGTTCTGATCGATTTCAGGTATGGTGACTGACTGACAGACCCTATATGGGACGCGCGTTTAGGTGTATGCGAAATGCGAGAGGATGGCGCAGAGCGATAGAACGGATGGACAGGGACAGGGACGTTAGGAGGAACCAGGGGCGCACACAATACGTGGATAGATGGGAGATATGATGGGCCAGAGTGAGCGGGGAAATGGATGGAGCCCATGATGAGGTGAGTGAGGTCCTGTCAGAGCGAGAGTGTGCGTGGAAGGCGATGTATGGATACGAGGATCAACGATGTAAAAGAAAGGAGCGCACTGGCAACACCCCTTCCCTCACGCACACTGTAGTACCGAAAACGACAGCAAGTCACGAATGGGCGGTCGCCGACAACCGGGCTGCCGGGAACGTAGATACTGTATACAGTATCGAGTAACGCGTAAAGCGCACACGCCGCGTACAAGTGCAGCAGTTGCCTCCTCTGTCCGCGTTTGGATTGATACTAAGATCGAGCGTTGACAGGACCCATGGCCTAGCTTCCGACGCTGGTGCTGACGATAGAGAATAGAGACCTCAGACCTCAGACCTCAGCCTCACCTACCCACACTCTGTGCGTGCGTGCCGCCGGTTCAACCCGTACCTCCAACTCCAACTCCAACTTCGCCTCACACCTGCATCCCCCTCGTCGTTGCGCTATCGTTCCTCAACCCCCTCGTGCTCGTGCTCGTGCTCGTGCTCGGTGTGTCCGAGCGCGAGTCCGGGATAGCCGCCGCCGCCGCTGTTGTTGCCGAATCCGCCCTTGGACTTGGCCTTGCATTCAGGTCCGGGTTCAATAGTATAGACATGGACGCGAGCGTCATCGCATCCCCCTATCCCCATCTTCATCTATAGAACAGGAGGCGTCGTCCACTTGGTCGTCCGCTTGGTCGCAGTCTTCGTGGTAGTTGTTGTTGTAGGGGAGGCGGGTGGATGATAATAAGAATGAGAATGCGAATGCGGGTGCGAGTTAGCGTCGGGGTATGCGTGATATCTGGAAATGGAATTACGAAAATGGGAGAGAGAATGAGAACGTGATCGCGAAGTCGCAGATGCAGATGCAGATGTAGACGCAGTTGTAGATCGGAAGAGTCTATGATGGATGTATGCAGCGCCTCGCTGCCGCTGCTGCTGTCGTTATGTTAGTGCCGGCGTGAGAAGAAGAATGAGAGGGATTGAAAGAAGATCGCGACGGCTCATCGTTGCAGTCGGCGTCGGCACCGCCGCCCTCGCCCTCGCCCCCGCCCCCGCCCCCGCCTAGCAACACCCGTAACCTCTCCCGCGCCGATCGCGACACCCTCGCCCTCGTATCCGTGTCCGTGTCCGTGTCGATGTCCGTGCTGGCACGTGCGTGCTCCTGCTCCTGCGCCGCCGCCGACGGTGACATCACAGAGCTCGGGGCAGCCGATGAGGACAACGACGCTGACGGCGACGAAGCGGCAGACGCAACCATATGCGCGTATGATGATGGTGTTAATATTATAGCTGGAGATCTGCATTCCCTCAGTGATGGTGCGGACGGAGATGGCGGGGGCGAAGGAGCGAGGAGGAGCGAGAACGAGAGCGCGTCTTCGTCTTCGTTGTCGGAGTTTGCGTTTGCGTCGTCAAGGGCCGCGCCTGCGTCCGAGCCAGGGGCTGCATCCGCATCGAGGGCCCTACCGGAGCGTAAGTGAAAGCCCGAGGCGGGTAAAGCAGGGGTAGGAGCAGGGAGAATAGGGGGTTGCAGTTACTCCGGAAGAAAAGGGGAGCGTCAAAGTCAAACTCGAAGTGGAAATGGAAAGTAGAGATGGAACCCGAACCCGAACTCGAGGTGGAAGAAGGCGGAGACGGCGCGTCGCGATGCGAAACGAGCTCTTCGCTCTTCGTCGTTGTCGTTGTCGTGGGTTTCTGGTATTTCACCGAGCAGCATTGTCGAGCAGGTGGAGCAAGGGCCGTGGATAGGGGAGGGGAGGAAGGGGAGGGGAGGACATGGAGGGCGGGAACGGCAGGCGCGAAGAAGAGGAGAAAGAGGAGACGCGGATGGTGTCGTCTACGGAGAAGGAGGCGAGGTTGGCGTTTGTGAGAACTACGAATGTGTTGCTGTTGCTGTTGGTAGTGGTATGGGCGGTGCCATTGACATTGCTATTGGCGCGTACCTGGAGCTTGCGCAGCGCGGTTTACGTCCATCGCAGACCGTCGAGATCAGCGAACTCGGCTTTCACGGTGGCAAACGGCTGCATCAGCACCTGCCTTTTCTCCTAATAACAGCATAAAATTTAATTGCATGACACCGAGGAAGAGAACGAGAATGAGAGGAACCTCGGTCATATGGAGGGCCCCAGCTTCCTCGGCAGCCTGCTTCATCTCAGCATCGATGAGCCGCTGCTTGCGCTGCTCCGCCCGGGACGCATGCATTTGCTCGTAGCAGTCATGTTAATTCGTTAGAAGTTGTCGTAAGAATCAAAGCAAGCGGGATAGGAGAGAGCAGTGCGGAATAGAACAGGAGGTTTAATCTTGTTGCAAGTAAGTAAAAGTAAAAAAGCACAAGAGACAGCGGGGAGCATGAAGTTTCCACGAAAATCATTACGCGTGACGTGACCATGCGTGGCATGTCCCTCTTCACGTGTCCGATCCTTACCTTCACTTTCACAGTGCGTCTCCCCCACAACAATGCTCGAAGCCAAACTCCAAGAAGCTGGCGCCCTCAAAAGCTGCTTGATGCTAATACACACTCCTACTGACTGACTCTCTCTTCTTCCTCGTCGCGTGCAGCCATCAAAGAGCTCTTCACCGACGCCAACTTTGAGTGCAACGAAGAAGGCATCATGCTGCAAGCCATGGACAACTCGCTCGTCGCGCTCGTCTCCGTCAAACTCGGTGCCCCCGGGTTCACGCATCACCGCTGCGACCACCCCATGCCGCTGGGCATGAACCTAACGTCGCTGACAAAGGTACTCAGGTGCGCAAAAGACGATGATATATTGATTATTTGACAGAGCGATCGACCAATGATCGTTCGTTTCTCATTTCTGCCGTCCCACAGTACTATCCTACACATAGAACCAAGGAATATTTCGTATCGTATGTAGTACTCGTCAAATTTTTGCATAGATAAGCACTCTGTTCTTCCACGCTTTGCATCGGTGGACGTAGTTTAGACCTGGGTATGACCATCTGAATCGACCTCACTCTTGATGCGTGCAGTGTTTATGGCTGTGTTCAATTCACCAGCTCGGTGGAGGTCCAGCTTGTAGCTTGGATACGAGGGAGGCTTTGATGACTTGCTTATTGACCCAGTCCTCACAATTATTGCAGAGAACTAAGCGCGGTGTCGGCGCTTATTATTATATCATGAACAAACATATGATAGAAACTCACGTTGAGACCCTATATTTTGCAGAAATGGAGTTAGTCGAAGTCCTGCAGAATGACAGGTTATCGGAAAGTACACCTACAAGTACGGGTGGCATCTTTATGATTATTAATCTTAGATTAATTGCTAGTAAACGGTACACTGGCAAGACAATACTCAACTATGTTGGAAAATAATTGGGTGAGTGTTGAATGGCGGTAGATACATGTGGCTATTGCGATTTCACCCACGCAATAGATGACAGCTATTTGAAAATACAACCGTTAGATTTCAGAGTAAAGGTTCTATTAAACTGCTCGTAAATCTTACCTGACTCGACTAAAATCACAGCGACACGAGAGAGCGTGCGTTGTTGCTTGATATGTGCGGTGACGCTCTTCTGAATGGACAATATCCGATATATGATGCAGCCTTCGGAACAATCGCTGCGTTGAGATACTGAGAAGGTTTGAAATAGCATGCGACTCACTTGTACAAACCAAGTTTTCCGCCAGCGTTAGCAAGATAAATGGCCCTGTGAGTTTCAATTTTGGTGCTATAGTGTTGGCACAAAATAAACCTAGATTTTCAACCAGATGTAGTCAAGTTAGAGTTTTTATAATAGCTGAAGCCAGAATCTATGAGGAAAGAATCCTACCGATGTTACCCAGAAACAGAACAGATGGAAGCAGGATAATTAGATATCTGTTCTCCCACACGATGAAACATCTATAGATCTTCAAGGAGATACTTAGTTCAGCTGCGTCTCACTACATGAGGAAAGTAGTTACCAAAAAATATCGCAGACCAGTGTGACCGCAGTGCATATCGAGTTACTGATACGGGCGTTGTTCACTTTGAAAAATAGGAGCGAGCCGCTGGGAGTGTTGCCAGCAATGGATCCTTGCATGGTCAGTATCATAGAGGTTGCTATAGCCTAGTGAATATAGATCGAGTAAGATGCTTATAGCGACTGAGTGAGGGGATACGCACTGCTGTTATCAAGATGAAAAGTAGAATACTAGTCCCGTAGAGGTAGACAAACGATAAGGACGAAGATCTTCTTTGATAGAGTATCCGCATATGTTCAATGAAGAAGGATATGTAGGCCCCTGATGCATTAAGAAAATAGATGCGCCGAAATGGTCAGCTTGCGACGAGCTATGTGCATAAGATATGAGAATGCGAACCGTAAATCAAAGCAGCCAACATTGTTCCCAGAAGTTCGGCTTGAGGAGCTTGTAGAGACATGATGCTGGCGCGGAACTGAGGGTAAATGAGCCTGCAGTAGACGAGGGTCACTGAATGTCAAAGCAAGGTATTTATTGTGTAATGAACGTACAGATAAGGTCCGGCATTTGATGCTAGACAATAAATTTATCACAGGTGTGTCTAATGGCCTCCTATACTGCAACAACCATGCGAAGGCGAAGGCGACTCAGAGCGTGTACGATAAACACCTATTTCTGTGAACGAAGTAGTCATTGAAACAGTGCATTTGAAGTCAAAATAACGTCGTCCAACAGCCATGATTGATTAGGAAGATCGACAGGGGCTTGTTGTGCGGCTAAGAGGTAAAATATTTATGGAAGAGTGAGAGAGGCTATATTTGAAGTCGAATAT
This sequence comes from Psilocybe azurescens, assembly GCA_023853785.1. NCBI lineage: Eukaryota > Fungi > Basidiomycota > Agaricomycetes > Agaricales > Agrocybaceae > Psilocybe > Psilocybe azurescens. The sequence goes on along the minus strand of JAJIRX010000159.1, from coordinate 14,322 downwards.
GCGGGTATGACGGGCACCCCTGTTCCCAATGAGGTGAATAAGAAATGAATTAGAGTACATATGAATAGGCTCACATTTCACAGAGCCTCTCGCTTTGAGAGAGAAACGTCGATCTTTGTGGCGTATTACTGTGCCTGCGCCGGAGGACGGTGTTCCGGAGGCTCATGAATAGAAATAGATAACGCCGGGTTATTGATAAGATTAGCGTCGGGGAGACAAATGCGTGCACCGTTTGCTTAACTTTGCTAGGACGTAAGTTGGCCAGAAGACCTACCTTCTTGCCAACTCTCGTCGGTTCAGCGAGTCAATAAGTGCCAATTATGCGCGAGACGAGGTTTTGGAAGGTCGTTTACAGAAGAGGACAACAGACCGAGCAATAGTACATTGATACAAATGTTGATTCCAGGAAGGCATCGAACAGAGATAAAAAAGAGCGGAAGTCCCAGAATAAGTGTAATCATTGAAGACAAAATCAGCACCTCAGGGATAACATCTGATTGTTATCGCCAACACTAAACTTAGTGTGGGCTTCTTGATGCTAAGTGAGTCAAGTACAGCGATAAAGCTTTACTACTCATGCGAGTGGTATGCGCACATCCGCATGGGCGGCGGAGGCGGCGTGTCACTGAGAAGGACAGAGGCTGAGAGGAATCGATAGTGTGCAATCGGTTTTAGCACATATTCAGACTCAACTGAGATAGAAAGGGCGGAAGGTCATTATTTTGTTCAAGACAAGAAGACTCACGGGTTTAAATAACAGCTGATCATAGTCGTAGTCGTAGTCGTAGTCGTAACAGAGACCAGTTTGAGAATGCGTTAGATGTATTAAACCAGATCAAAACGTCGACTTGGGAAAGCATCGAAGGGGTAAGTACATATCGAACAGATAGCAGTGGAAGTGCAGAGGAAAAAAGCATTTATCGTCCAAAGACCGTCCAAGTTTAGTGGACATCCATCAGACATCTCGCAGATAACTCGGACTCCAAGCATACCACAGACTTATTTTCAGTGGAATCTGCCTCCCGACAGCCAGCTTCGACCTTGATCACTCTTGAAGATAGAAACATCATTCTTCATTTCTTGACATCGATGTTCTGTACATTTTAAGTCTTTGATATGCGCTGCTTTCGTCCTTTCCCTTTTACCTACATCTTTTCCGAGTCTGATCCAGGATGTGATCTTGGTGGTGGTGCACGTTAAAGGCCGCGGACGAGGCGGACGTGCTGGATCTGGTGTATGAAGCGAAGAGTGTCTTTTCTGCTTTTTTGCGTTTATGTGGCATGGGCGCGTTGCGTCCTTTCCTTATTTCCCCCTTTTTCCCTCCTCTCCTCTCCTCTCCTCTCCTCCTCACCCATCTAACCTCCCTCCCCATATACCCGTATTAACACCCTCTCCCTTAAGTCCGACTCCGTCCGTCCGTCCTTGATTCCCAGCGCAGCGTGTTCTTCCTTCCTTCCTTCTTGTACCATACTCTATATACTTACGCTTACTTGTTTATCCGACCCTTTTTTGTTTCAATGCCCAATGTTCGATGTTCGCGTTGTGTTCGTCTTTGGACGTTTTGTGTCTTTGCCTTCGACGTATGGTGTTCATCAATCACGATTTTAATCATGATCGCTCTTGACACGTTCAGATGCAATTCGAGACGATGGGATGGGTATAGGTATGATTATGATGTGATGCCTGCGCACTTCAGGTTTATGCTCATGTTTAGATCAGGTTTGGATTTGGATTTTTGGCGAGGTGGATGTACAAGCTTCAAGTATCGTGATGCGTCATGTTATGTGGTAAAAATATGGTAACAACTTTCACAAAGGTGAAGCAATTGAGGTAAAGACACTTGCCCGCCATTTACTGGCTGGAAACGGTAATAGGTCACCCTCTGGCTGTGCATGGAATCGGACCGTTTCCCGCTTATCCACATGCGCCACTCGTCGCACCCATTTCACTCTTTCACAATTCACTTCCCCTTTCGAGATTATGTCCGGGCAGTGCATGAATCATTTGCTTTCGCTCCCGCTCATCTCATGTAAATATCACATTCCCTTCCTTGATCCCACATTAATTTCTCTGCTCCTCTTGTCTCAATTTCTCTGTATATTTATAACTCATTCTACATACTTGGATGGTATAAATACTTGCCCGTTGTAGCGTAGAAAATCAGTTCAATTTATCCCTCTTTGACTTGTGTTCACTCTCTATCTCGTCCTCTAATCTTGCTAATAACAAGATTAACTCTTATTACATTACTTACATACATAGCAGTCTACGGAACCCTCCTGAGTAAATGGAGTTTATTTCTTGTTCACCTTTCGAACACACAACGTCTCACGAAGATTCAATGTATTTGCAATACCATTAACAAAAGTTAAGGGCCTACAACCGACGATCGAGAGGAAGAAAGCAAATATAGAGAACAGTAAGATGATGACCATAAGACATAGGCAAGCGATGACTTAGGCGCAAGACAAAACATGTTCCGCAAAATGGAACGTGGTTCTTTTGAATAGCTGATATGGCTCAGCGGAGATTCCCTGGGTACCTATAAAGGTATTCAGGATATCAAAAATAGGATATCAAAACGAGAACTAACCAATCCGCGAAACCAGCTTATGAAATGGGGAGGAACGATCACACAACGGGGGACCTATATGCAAACGAAAAACAAAAGACTCTAATCGACAGACTTGCCTCTATTTTAAACGTATGGCCCTAAGGACGGTCAGATCAATTATATGACTTGGTGTGCAGGGTGCAAAGACGATGGCTCTGAGTATCTTTTAACAATTGAGAGTTGGGGATTGAAATTTGGAGCAGGTGCCTGGGTTCGGACATGTTATCGACAAGCGTAAGATGAATCGTAATTCAAAGTGTGAAATAAAACAAATTACAAGAAGGCACGAGAGCGGAAGAATAGACCACATGCGATGTCATTTCATGTAGAAACCGAAAGCTTCAACCGAGAAGCTTACCTCTGATGCAAACTTTGAGCTAGGACGCGACGAAAGACATCCCATGATAAAGAACGAGGCACACGTCGACAGAGGCTTCGAAAGTCCGGGTGAAGGAACTCTAGTTATCAATAAGGCTTGTTAGAAGTAAAAATCGGGAGAGTGAAACGAGAGATCACAAAATTTCAAGCAAGCTTTCAATACTTCCAATTATAGACAATTATCGAGATGATCATTAGAGGTGCATGAGCGAAGAGAATATGATGGAGGTATGCCTGGTTTGATACATCAGATCCCATTTTCGTCTCCTTTCATCTGATAATGCGGCGGCTTTCTGCGGGACATCAGGTGATTAACGTCGTAGATAACGTACCAAAGTCGCACAGGCTTCAACTGTTTCCGTAGATCCTGCTTGACCTCTCCTACAAGAGCATCGAGACTGGATGCCAATTTCGTTGCCTTTGCCGGATACAAATTCATATCTTCGAATGACAAGGTAGTTCAGTAACGACTGGGTGCGGATGAGAAAATAAATATGAGAAAACTACATGTAGGATAAGAGACGAAGATGACCTTGAGTTATTGGGCTCACCAGGCGCAGATAATCTTGGGCGAGGATGAGATAAAAGAACGAAATAAGGATTAAAAAAAGACTGAAAGGAAACCTACATGATATGCGATGAACTCGACAGAGATCTTCAGCACTGGGTGAAACAGTTGGTCGAAGGAACTATGGAGTCATAAGTGCCGGGAAATGTATGATCGGTTGGGTGTTCGAATGGTCTGGGAGATCGGACAGCGAGAAGGCAGGTAATTAGTACGTAAGGAAAATGATAAAAGAGCAAAGATATCAAAAAGGAGGCCCAGCAAGGATAGAAAATAGAAAAATCGGCGACACGAAGGAAACGTGTAGAAGATGAACTTTGCTTCCAACGCATACACTGCACTACTCAGCCACCCACCAAACCACAGACCAGACAGATAACAAGGAACGTAGAGCACCTCGTGGAAAGTAGCTACACACGGCTCTTAGAGCCTAGAGCCTCATAGGACAGCGGCCATGACCCACTCGACATTCTCGTCGTAGCGCACCCCATTTATTTCCATGGTCTCTATCCACTCCTCTTTCCCCGCACGGACGTCTCCGTTTCCATCTCTCTTTCACCACCCTCCTCTCCGTATCCAGAAAAGAAACCCAGACTCGCAAGGAGCTTATCCATCGGCTGCCTTGAACGCCTCGACGACGGCCTTGCCTGTGTAACGGTACTTCAGCTCGGCTTGGGAGAGCGCGGGATTGGTCGAGGTAGTCAAGTGGAGGAGCGTGCTCGAGCCAAATGGGACAGATATAGGAGAGTTATGGACGGTGCCGACGCGCGGAAGGGCAACAGAGTCCATAGGAGGGCAGAGATGTGTCGTGGCCAAGGACACTTCTGGGCCCAGCTCGATGACTAAGCCAGCACTGGAGAAGAGGGACAGCGCAGATTCAGTGGGATAGACTGGGCGGAGGAGCACGGCAGCAACCAGGGGCGCCGTTGGGGCCGAAAGAGAAGTAGTGGTTCTCAGAGCCCAGTGAGGTGGGGGTGTATAAGATTTCTGCAGATCAACATATCAGCTCTCATAGCTCTCCCCACTCTGACTTACCTAAAAAGGAAAAAACTTGTCACGTGTCGAGTTCTTGAGCCGGTATAGCATAGTAGTTGCATGTCCAAGCATAGCCTTCTTGCTGTAGCAGTAATGATGCGTTGTTCTCTTATGTCCCACGCTTCTTAAAAGCTGATGATTCAATTCCCATACATTGCATTTTTTTATTTTGTACATATTTTAGCATTTTGAGCTTAAATCTCTATTAACTATGATTCAAATTTTTATTTTTGTTACTTCTATCCAATCCCATGGTATATAATGGCCCTTATCACCACTTATTGCTTGAAAAATTGCTTAAAAATCGCAATAAATGAGAGAAAATATTGTAGCCTCATATATCTATTGTGTTTATATATAATGTAAGAGACAAAAACTCCCATAAATATACCCATAGACATTTAAATATTTCTCTATTTAAATGTCACTGACAGAACTGATTAACTATCATCTAAAAACAGGTGCAATTTCCATTTAATTTAATCTCAATTTATCACAATAGAAATCAGTCTACAACCCTTATATTATCTTAATATACTTATTTAATGATACTCTATATTTTTAGATTTTTTTAGGGTCATAGAACACCTGTAAGTGTCCTCCAGAGGTCACTAAAACGACTTGGTGTCAGTGGTGGCAGTGCAGTGCTATAGAAGGAAATTCGGTGATGACTGGTAGTCACATGATGTCAGAGTGGGAGAGCAAGGACACTTACATACAGTTGACTTTCTCATAACGCATACCGATCGGAACAGCCCTAAAGTCATGCATTATGAGATTTATGCAGTACGAAAATTGTCACAGTTATGTGACTTCAGTGACCTCTGCCAAAGTGTGACGTGCGATAACAAAATGGATAAGATAACAATATTAACTAAGCATCGGACCGAAAATAGCTATCTACGGTTGTTTGCTTAGCATTTAATGACTACTCATAAACTTGAAAACACCAATCTAATCAGCCAGAGTCAGATTTTCATGCCAACCTGCTGCAGCTGGCCTGGGGGCTGTAATTGGAATGTTCTTTACACAAGCCTTCTTTTCTTTATGAGCATAAGGTGTGGGTTTTGGTCAAGGTTTTGAGTTTTTCACTGGTTTGAAGCATTAGATGACAAAGAACAGGTAAAGTTGTAGGCTTTATACATAATATTCTTCATCTTAATTTTGTTTAGGCATTGTGGGAATCTATGCCCCAGATGTAGCCATGAAAATTATTCAAATTATCCTTGAAAGTTCTCTACTTTATTCAACAAGTGCCGCTCTGATATTTCCTGCTCTACTGATGCACTGAGGCTTAATTCTGATGTGCCCATGCTGCAAAATGCATCTCAAAACCCCATATATAGCCAATCTCATAATGCATATTTCAGTCTCAGAGCCATGCATTATCCAGTATGCAATATAGATGTATTTCCTGCTTCGCAAGGTGTTGTCAGCCAAAAAGTCATGCAGTATGACATTTATGCATTATGACGTTATGCATTATGAGAAAGTCGACTGTATCATCGTCACTGCCAGGGATTCTTGCAGGCCTGGCATGGGTGCTGAGCGCTGAGAACTGAGGGGGCAGGAAGAGGGAGGTGAGTGTCCGCGCAACACTGATAGGGTGCAAGTGTGACCACATTGCACAGATCTTGGCTGGTTCGGGTGTATGTGAATGAGCACGACATGGGGCGACAGTCATAACACACACGAGGCTCCGTTAGGTTAGGGTTTTAACTGTTCCCACCGTGCGGTCGGTGAAATCTTTTCTTGTCTCGGAATCTTCCGCTGCCATGCCGAGGTTGGTGACAGCCGCTAAGTTATCTTAGGTTATAGGAACAAGAAGATACGTTGGGAAGAAAAGAGACGAAAGGAAACAGAGATCATATCATCGATCGACGACCAGAGCAACTTCATAATCATAGGCAACTCCTGAAGGCAAATGAGCAGAACAGAGTGTCGGCAAGTTCAATAAAGAGAGATTGAGCAAACCTCACAGCCGTGATGGGAGGTGGGGGAAGAATGGGGAAATGAATCGGTGGCAATGTTTTTCCTATTGATGCAATCACAGATCTTTCACATGCGCGAGCCACACTACGTCCCGATCTCATCGTTCCCACACATATGCACAGGATGCTATCCAACACGAGAAACTCGGGACCTCGATCAATGTTTGGGTTCCTCCTCCGCTTCAGATAATAACCAGTTGTCGCTGTAAAGAGTACTAGGCCCTTCCGTGTGAAAGTTTAGGTCCATGCAGTATGTCATACATCCTGCCTCGAGGCTCGAGACATCGATTCCTTGGTCTTAACGATGACTTCCTCCGCAGAAGAACCACCTTTGAGGCTGCTTGCGCTTAGGTATATGGGCGTCCGCTTTGTACTCTCTCGCCGATAGAGTCGCTAACTAGTAAACTCTGAACAGATGGCGGTGGGATTCGCGGACTTTCGGAACTGCTCATGATCAAAGAAGTTATGCATAGGCTGATGGTTGAGGAGAACGCAAAACGGAAGAAGGACGGTCAAGAACCCCTTAGCGGACTCCCAAAGCCGTGCGATTACTTCGATCTGATTGGTGGTACTAGTACTGGAGGGTGCGTTGCGTTATACATCTACGATCATCTCATATTACTCCAACGCTACATGAAAATTTGTATATTACAGGATAATTGCTTTAATGCTTGGGCGTCTTCAGATGGATGTAGACACAGCAATAGATCACTACAACGATCTGGCGAAACAAGTCTTCTCTGATATGAAACGATGGGGAGACGGAAAATTCAAAGCAAAAACTCGAAGCAGCGATGAAATCTGTTGTGAAGACCGTAACTGGTGATTCTGAATCACCTTTATTAGAAGGTGATCAAGCTGGAGACTGCCGAACGTGAGTATATTACTTACTCTTCCATGCATTTGGATTTTGAATTTGAAGACTTATTAGCTTTGTCTGCGCAAAGAACGCCCACAACATGGACATTCCAGTGCTTTTCAGGACATACCAGTCTCGTGAAACACATTCAAATTGCAAAATTTGGGAGGCCGCTGAGTGACATCTGCAGCACCCACCTTCTTTAAGCGCATTGAAATTGGGCGGAACCAGCCTTTCATTGACGGTGGACTAGGCCGAAATAATCCGAGTCAGGTGGTACTGGAAGAGGCCAAGGTTCTATTTGGCGCTCGTCAAATTGGGTGCTTGGTGAGCATTGGTACTGGACAGGCCGAGGTAATTGGGATCAAGAAACCTGGATTATTCCAGCAGATCATACCAACAGACGTCATTGATGTGCTAAAGGCAATTACCACTGACTGTGAAAATACACACCAAGAAATGTTGCGTCGTTTCGCCAACTTGTCAAACACTTATTTTCGACTAAATGTCGAGCAAGGGATGCAGGGAATAGAGATTTCTGAATGGGAGAAACTGAGCAATGTGGAGGCTCATACGATGCAATATATGAAGAAGGAAGAGGTTGCTGAAAAGCTTGCCTTGTTGGTTAGGGGAAATCAGAGGTCCCGAGAGCGCAGCTTCTACTCGAGCAACTCAGTAAGAAAAATTGCTCTTGTAGATCTACATAGTAATCTAATCTCGTCACCCTAGTTTCTCCTAGGCCTCCAAATGAATTAGTTCAACATGTCAGAGAACACAAGCATTGTCCGCTTCCTGTGGAATCATTTATAGGACAAAAGGAAATCCTTGATAAGATGCACAAATACTTTGGGTTGGGCAGTGATTCTCGATGTGTCTTTGTCTTGCACGGCCTAGGGGTTCCGGAAAGACCCAACTTGCTTTCAAATTTGTGCAAGAATCATCCACCCGGTATGGTTCTACTATCTGTAAAATCACGACTAGCAATAATTTACATTTTACATTTTCAGCTTCTGCAACATGTTCTATGTTGACGCAACCAATAAACAAACTATTCAAACAGATCTCAAGGCTATCACTCCAGAAAATACAGAGCAATCAGTAGATGCGAGTCTCTGTTGGCTTGCAAGTCAGAGCAAAGGAAACTGGCTTCTCTTCTTTGACAGTGCAGATGATGTCAACTTGAAGCTGAATAAATTCTTTCTCAGTGTCGATCTGGCAACATCCTAGTTACAACACGTAACCAAGAGCTTCGCCTTCTTTCTGCAAAAGATGCAGATGTAAAAGTTGGTGCAATGGAGCATGAAGATGCTAAAAACCTGCTACTGCATCAGGCTTGGGCAGAAGAGAGCGATGAAAATAAAGTGCTGGCAGCAGCAATTGTACAGGTTCTTACTCTCATTTTTGATTTCTTTAGAAAACACTTTCAATCTAAAGCACAAGACAGGAACTCCATTACTTTGCTTTGGCTATTTCCCAAGCTGGCGCTTACATTCATTGCCACTTGTCATTGAGCCAATATCAAGAACTCTACCAATGTCACCATGACAAATTGTTACAGAGTGAGGAGTTCCAAGAAGAGGATCCATATGAACAAGCAGTGTATGCAACGTGGAGACTGAGCTATGACAAACTTGACACATCAGCATGTTCTTTGCTCCAAATTTTCTCAATGCTACATCACAAAGGAATTTCAGAGCAAATGTTCAAAAGGCAGCATTGTCTGAAATGCAACTGGAGGACTCTGAACTACAGAACAAAGTGACAGAGTTGTTGAACCAGCTTGGAAAAATAGGTCCAGACTGGTCATGGGACTTTGGGCAGGTCATCAATCGCCTGGGTTCATATTCGCTCATTGAATATGATGCTCAAAATCACACATACAGCATTCATCCACTGGTACAACAGTGGAGTCGTTGCACTATGGAAGGAAACAGACAACTGATGCAGAAATGTGTACTCAGTATTATTGGTCTATCAATTTCTTGGTTATTTGATGACAAGAACTACAAGTATTGATGCACACTTTTGCAGCATATCTCCAGCTCCAAAGCCTCAGTCAATCCAGAACAGATGATGCCTTCAATTTTAGATTGTATGGCACTTGTGTATTTTGAACAGGGGCAGTGGAAAGAAGCAGAGGCACTCCAGGTGGTGGTGATGGAGAAGAGCAAGCAGCTGCACGGTGATGATCATCCTGACACACTCACAAGCATGGCCAATCTTGCAGCCACATACTGGAACCAGGGGCAGTGGAAGGAAGCAGAGGCACTTGAGGTGGTGGTGATGGAGAAGAGGAAGCTGCTGCTTGGCAATGATCATCCTTCCACTCTCACAAGCATGGCCAATCTTGCAGCCACATACTGGAACCAGGGGCAGTGGAAGGAAGCAGAGGTACTTGAGGTGGTGGTGATGGAGAAGAGGAAGCACCTGCTTGGCAATGATCATCCTTCCACTCTCACAAGCATGACCAATCTTGCAGCCACATACTGGAACCAGGGGCAGTGGAAGGAAGCAGAGGTACTTGAGGTGGTGGTGATGGAGAAGAGGAAGCAGCTGCTTGGCAATGATCATCCTTCCACTCTCACAAGCATGGCCAATCTTGCAGCCACATACTGGAACCAGGGGCAGTGAAAAGAAACAGAGGCACTTGAGGTGGTGGTGATGGAGAAGAGCAAGCTGCTGCTTGGCAATGATCATCCTGACACACTCACAAGTATGGCCAATCTTGCAGCCACATACAGGAAGCAGGGGCACTGGTTGGAAGCAGAGGCACTTGAGGTGGTGGTTATGGAGAAAAGGAAGCAGTGACACCCTCCTGAGCATGGATAATGTAATGGATTGCAACAGTTCCTATCACAAAACTTCAGCAAACTTGTTGTTCACTCCTTTTCTGTATATTTTCATTCTATCTACTGCAATATTTATAAAGTGTTCATTTCTCCTGTGGTAAATCAGTCTGTTGATAGTTTTTCCTTTTGCTGTTTGCTTGTCTTCTACTGAGCATCTATATCATAGTCATGAACACTGTAACAACACACAGTGAACTCAATCAAAACCTCCTGTAACAAGTTATACTCCACTTACTCAGTCTCTAGAGCTGTGATGCTCTCCACTATTTCTTAATTTCATTCAAGTGGAAGGAAAATATGGTAATAATCAGATGGTACTGATCTAGCTTGCACTTTTCCAATTCAGATGCCCAAGCACATTGGCAGTGAAGACAATATTCAGTATCCACCACCATGAGTTCTTCAATAAATCTGTGTTGACTATGTACTGTTTTTGAATAGCAAAAGATAAACCATGGCATTGTATGCCTAGGCATCCTGTTCGCCAATTCAGCTGTTCAGCATACCATATTGTGACTGCCAGCCAAAGTTCATGTGCATCATGAGTGTTCCCTTTGAGAAAGCAAAAGAAATTGTTCCCAGAACAACATGTGGGGGCTCTCTCAAAAATGCGAACTGGACTTGTAAACCTCTTGCATTTTCAAATGGCTCATGTGACATCAAGAGCCTGAGTTCAAGCACAAACACCATTATCAATGCATGGGCTCTGCTGATCAAATGAAAATTCTACATTCAATTGTATCTGTTTCATTCAGAATAGCTTGGAGCTTGTAGCCACATTTTGAAACATTGTAATCTGTGTTCTCAATAGTATTGAAGGATGATTATAGAGAGAAAATATAAGTTTAAACTTAGTGTCTGTACATTATTTTTTGATATTTTTTTGTACATTTGAATAGACATTGAATAGATATATTAGACCCCAAAAGCTAAATGATTAGTGGTGTCAATTTCTCAAAATTGACAATTCATCTACTGTATAATATTAATGGGGATGACCAATCCCCACTAAGGGTGAGCATGTGACACGTGTGTGACTACTGTGATGCCACAATTTCTATGAGACATTGTGTTTGGGCTTTCCACAACATGATAATAAAGAATCTGCTGTTGCCATTATGTTCATAAAAGTGTTTTAGATGTTAATAGAAGAGTATAATGTTCAAATATTAAATATTGTTGTCAAAAAAGCGAAAGGAGTGTGTTTCCCCTGCCAAATCTGTGCCTCTACCTTATTTTGAATAGAACTTGGCAACCAATGCGCCTATGCATATGATTTATAGGAGTATTTTGCTTAGAATTTCAATCTGAATCGAACTCCAGAACCAGAATTTTTATTTTCAACCCCCATGTATGTTTATGTCCCATTTTTCACGTATATCTTGGACATATGGTCCAAAATTTAAAATTCTGGTTCTGGAGTTTGATTTATATCAAAATTATGAGCAAAATACTCCTACAAACTATGCATAGGTGCCTTGGTTGCTGAGTTCTATTCAAAATCATATTGGCATACCAATTTGGTGTGGCACAGCCACTGAGGGCATTCTATTTCGTATATCTTGGGCATATGGTCGACAATTAAAAAATGAGTGCTGTAGATCGATTCAGATAAAAATTATGAGCAAAAACCTCATATAGATTATATGCATAGGTGCTCTGGTTGCTGAGTTATGTTCAAAATAATGTTTGGGACACTAATTTGGCATGGCACAGCCACTGATGGCATTCCACATGTTACTAAATGGCGGCAGAACATGCTGCAAAGGCTCTGCATCAAGAATGGTGCACTCCTGGCTCGCATTTAGAGTACTTTTGCATACTTTCCACCACTACATATCGCTCTAGGCCATATAATTGCACTACTTCAACCCTTTTTCTCATATTTTCTGCATAGAAAAGCATTAAATTCACTGTTGTAAGCCTTTAGCAAGCTCTAATTTGTACTTTTAGCTCATTTAAGCATAGACATTCGATCACATCATCACATATCCACATTTGACAACATTTTGCCCCAGAATAAGTGGTATGAACAATATTTTTGGCTGAGTATGATAATATCTGTTAACTCATTCTCAATTTCTCATGTCAGAAAACCCCAGCTATGCCTCCTAAAAAATCTCACCAGCAACTAGAGCAAGCTCGGATGAAAGCTCTTGGATCTATGACTCAGAAGCGTGCTGCTCTTGGTTCTGAGACTGCAGCTGAGGATCTCTGGGATCAACTGAGGAAGGCACTTGCCAGCAATAATGAGTTAGAGCAGCAGCTTGCTCAGAAGAGTTTAGAGTGTGAGAGCCTGCATTCTGATCTGGAGATTTCCTGGGAAAAGTGTGCCCAGCTTATGGGTGAAGTTTCTCACTGGCAATCTAAGCAAGAAGCTACATATCATAGTCTCCGCATGGAGCGCCAAAAGCAAACTGTGGTTCTGCCAAGATTGACTGGCTTGAGCAGCAGAAGGAGATCCTTGTGTATGCTGAGAAAGAACTGTCTGCTTGTCTTTCAAAGAAATCCAAGGATTCTGAACAAGCTCTTTCACTACTTACAAAAGCCAATAATGGCCTTCAGATGGAACTTTCACATTCAATGGCTTGCTGGACATCCCAGCTTGACAAAGCTCAATCAAAATTAGAGATAGCCAATTTGAATCTTGCTGCACTGCAAAGAGAGGCTTCACATTTGCATAAATCTGTTGCTCGTGCATCAGGTGTCAAAGATTGTGCAGTTGCAGCTGCAAAAGCAAAGGTGAAGCAGGAGACATCCACTCATCATCTGATGAAAAAAGTGTCTTCACTGAAGAAACCCAAAATGTAGTGCGCCTACTTGTCAAAGCTGGATGTTCAAGGAACTATGTCAATGAGGTGATCTTTTCTGTGCTTCATTCAGCCGGAATTACACTTGTTGGTACCATCAGCCCCCAAGCATTGCACATGTTATTCGTGAAGGATATTTTGCAGCTCAAATTCAGCTTGGTTATGAAATGGCAAATGCAAAAAGCATGACCTTCAGTGCTGATGGAACTGGACACCGCAGTATCAATTATAACTCCCGACATGTTCACCTCCCTGTTGAAGATTATGCATCACTGTCATCTGCTGGCACAGCAAAACAACGAGCTACATTTTCTTGGAATTCAATCATCACGGGATGGATCAAGTGAAGAGGCCATGATTGATTGGGAAAATACTCTTAAAAAATCATTGATCTCTATAATGGCAGTCCATTTGGCAAGCGTGTAGGAAGGCTTGTCAAGTTTATTGAGCTTCTGATCAAGCTTGTTGGGATGAACACAGATCATTGTGCAAAAGAAAAGAAGGATGCATGGCTACTTGAAGAGCTTAAAGCTTGGGCTGTGGATCAGCATCTTGGTGAGGAAGCAATGTTAGGATTGTCAATGGAGGAAATCAACAAGCTCTTCAATGAGGCAGAGAAGAAAATGATTAAGACAATGGGTGGACAATCCAAGTGGAATACATTATCTGACAATGTGAAAGCCGATAAGCGGGCAAAGATGGTAGAGGGAATAGTGGCAAAACTTGGAAAGGAAGCATTTGAGGACCTTGAAGAGAATGAGCAGCGGTTTCTTCATCTCTTTATCTGGGCAGGTTGTGGATGCCACAAGGATCTTAACACAGTCCGTGGTGGATATGCAGCCATGTCAGCACTATGGGATGTGCTCAAATTGCCAGGACCTGTTCTTCTTGCTAATCGGGATAATGATCCAGTTATCCAAGAGCGGACCACAGCTTTTGGGGAAGGTGATGTACCTACACTAGCCCAGCAATGTGCATTTGAAAGTCTGCCCATGGTGCAATTAAGGCAGCTCAAATTGCTGGTGCTATTTTCAATCACAAGGATGACAAGAAGGGACACCATGATGTCTTTCGCTATTGGTGGTGGGAGCATGTTGGAACTCCATTTACATTCCCTGACACATCCAACAATCACTTCCAATCATATTGTGATGCAGCTGCAGCCTTGCTTTTATACAGAGATGTCTTCATTGAGTTTTTGATACATTTATGCATAAACAA